>OX345653.1:2052500-2060000 GCA_947044365.1 Petrosia ficiformis | reverse complement strand
GTTAGATAGCTAGATAGATAGATAAATTAGATAGATTATATGGATAGATAAATGGTTAGATAGATAGAAACATAAATAGATAAATAGATACAGAGATAGTAGAAAGTTAAAAATACATATAGATAGTTAGATAGATTAGATAGATAAACAGATGGATAGATAGATAGATAGATAGAGGGATGGATGGAAGGATGGATGGATGGATGGATGGATGGATGGATAAATAGATTGATGGAAGGATGGATGGATGGATGCAGGGAGGGAGGGTGGGATGGATGGATGGATGGATGGATGGATGGATAGATGGATGGATGGATGGAGGGAGGGATGGATGGATGGATGGATGGATGGAAGAAAGGATGGATGGATGGAAGGACGGACGGACGGAAGGACGGAAGGACGAATGGACGGAAAGACCATCGGACGGACGATCGGACGGACGAAAGGACGGACAGACGGAGAGACGGTTGGACAGACGGACAGACAGACAGGCGGAAGAACAAACGGATGGATGTATGTATGGTTGGATGGATGGATGGATGGATGGATTGATGGATGGATGGATGGATAGATTGATGGAAGGATGAAAGGATGGATGGAGGGAGGGAGAGAGGGATGGATGGATGGATGGATGGATGGATGGATGGATGGATGGATGGATAGATGGATGGATGGATGGAGGGAGGGATGGATGGATGGATGGATAGATGGAAGAAAGGATGGATGGATGGAAGGACGGACGGACGAAAGGACGGAAGGACGAATGGACGGAAAGACCATCGGACGGACGATCGGACGGACGAAAGGACGGACAGACGGAGAGACGGTTGGACAGACGGACAGACAGACAGGCGGAAGAACAAACGGATGGATGTATGTATGGTTGGATGGATGGATGGATGGATGGATTGATGGATGGATGGATGGATAGATTGATAGAAGGATGAAAGGATGGATGGAGGGAGGGAGAGAGGGATGGAAGGACAAACGGATGGATGTATGTATGGTTGGATGGATGGATGGATGGATGGATTGATGGATGGATGGATGGATGGTTGGATGGTTGGATGGGTGGATGGGTGGATGGATGGATGGATGGATGGATGGATGGATGGATGGATGGATGGATGGATGGATGGATGTTTGAATGGATGGATGGATGGATGGTTGGATGGTTGGATGGGTGGATGGGTGGATGGATGGATGGATGGATGGATGGATGGATGGATGGATGGATGGATGGATGTTTGAATGGATGGATGGATGGATGGTTGGATGGTTGGATGGATGGATGGATGCATGGATGGATGGATAGACAAATAGATAGATAGAGATATAGGTAGATATAGATATAGATAGATAAATAGATAGATAGATATATAGATTAGGAATATATATTAGATATAGCGATAGTAATATAAATAGATATACACCTGCAAGCATCAATTGATACATATGTATGATATCAATACAGGGATACATAAATAGATAGAAAATTATATAGCTATGTGGATAGATGACAGAGAGACAGATACATAGTGTGATACATAGAGATACACATAGATAAATGAATACATAGATAGAAGGATAGAAAGACAGATAGAAATATAGATAGAAATAGTAATGTCAAAATAGACAGTGGATTAAGAGAGACAGACAGACGCACAGACAATTACACAAACAGACGGACAGACAGACCGAGGAACAGTGAGACTGACAGACAGAGAGAACGACAGTCAGACAGACAAACAGACAGACAGATATATAGATAGACAGATAAATAGATAGATATATAAATAGATAGATAGATAGATAGGAAGATAGATACTTAAATAAAGAGATATATAGATAGATAGATAGATAGATAGATGAATACATAAACAGGATAGACAAGATAGACAGGATAGAAAGGACAGAAAGGATAGACAGGATAGACAGGATAGACTGGATAGGCAGGAAAGAAAAGATAGAAGGGATAGATAGGAAAGACAGGATAAACAGGATAGACAGGATAGATGGGATAGAGAAGATAGACACGATAGACAGAATAGACTGTATAAACGGAATACTCACGTTACACAGTATATACAGGAGGGACAGGATAGACAGAATTGGAAACGTAGACCGGAGAGAGAGGAGAAACAGGATAGACAAAATAAACTTGATAGACAGGATAGACAAGATCGAAAAGATAGCCTGGATAGACAAGATAGAGACAATTAACAGGATAGAAACATTTGACAGGATAGACTAAATAGACAAGGTACCTGTGCAGGATAGACAGGACTGAGAGGAGGCACGGAATAGACAGAATAGAGAGGATAGACCAGATAGACAAGAGAGACAGGATAGACAGGATAGACAGGATAGACAGGATAGACAGGATAGACAATATAGGCATGGTAGACAGGACAAACGGGATAGACAATATAGACAGGATAGACTGGATAGACAGGATAAAAATCGATAGATAGATATCGAAGAAGAATAATTGTTAGTTGTGTGCATAAGAATTAGGTCAATAGATAAATACATGCTTAGGTAAAGGGATATAAATAAATACAGGATTATAAGGATAGATAGATAGATACAGTATACCCTCACCAATTTCAACAGCTTTACATCAAATCAATGTCTTCTCGATGAGTCGTCTGGTGGATTCCAATTGTGTCTGGGAGGAGAAATCAAATGGAATACATAATATTATTCACTTACTGAATAGAACTCGTAATATGAGCTACAGTTAACTTGTGGAAACATTCACATGACTGACAAATGTAACTTTGGTAATGACCTAAACATGTTATACAGTTCACAAGTGCTTATGTGAAACCTGCATTACGTAATTCCCAATACTATCTGAGCAAATGTTTGGAAGTTAATCTTTAGAAGAAAAGGGGTTAAAGACTAAAATATGTAGGTTAGATCAAAATTAAACCTGTTAATAGTGATTTGTGATAATAATAGATGAAAGACTGAAGAGCGGGGGAAGGAAATTCATAGGTTTTGAAACTTACTGAGAATTTGTTATGAAAACACTATAGTTGAGGTGCTATATTTGAGTACTAAATAATATTCTCTCTAATCCCTTCCTTGCACTAACATTTTAAACATTATTTGAAAGCATTCAAAGGAATGTCTTGGAAGTGACAGCAATCACATTTAACCTGACCTCTACGGAGAACCTGGAGTGTGGAACAAATATTAACTAACATAACATTCAACAGCTCACTCTATATAATACAATTTGCACTCTGAATGTGTAATGTAAATATCTACAGAATGGGAAGAGAATGTTGGACATATTCATTGTAAAATTACTAGTATCAGTTGTAAGTCCTCACAAACATTGTAGAAAGGACTTTATTTTCCACACAGCCAGTACACTTCAGTAAGAGGAAATGGAGTTACATTTTAATGATAACTCACAATCAACCAACTAGCAATCACTATTCAATATTTCTCCATCTTAAAATGTCCACTGAACAATGAACACACCCAACTCTCTAAGTTAATTAATAGTAGTTATTGGTAAAATTAATTAACTAGTAACAGTAATAAACTAATTAATTTTTATTACTTCACTGTTTAATTAACAGTTTAAATAATGATATAATTAATTAAACTCTCAATAAATTAATATTTAATTACTCTGCAGCTTGTTCCACAGCTAGAATACAGACACCTCTCGTAAATGTAAAGTTTGCGAGAACATCAAGAACTACCAAGAACTACCAAGAAGTACAAGAACTACCAAGAACTAATAGAAATAAAAGAACTACAAGATCACAAGAATTACTACGACATAAAGAATATTGTCAACTACAAAAGCTGCAGCAAGAACTACCAACAACTACCAAGATATACCAAGATATACCAACAACTACCAATAACTACAAGAACTACCAAGAACTAAGAGCTACATATTACATGAGAAGAACTACAAATACATATTAAATGTGAATGAAAAACATTAAATAATTAACTTACCAATAGAGAATCTTCTCGGAATTTGAGTACGAACGAGGTCATGCACCGAACAAACTAGACTTGGGAGAAAACTAAATACATTATATATGGCATTTATAATTGAGATGAATGAAGGAATACACGAAAGATGGAAAAGACCTTGACAGTATACAAAACTTACGACACAATCCGAATATCCGTCTTCTTTATACAAGATGCGACGTTGGAAAGACTCTCAATATGGGAACGAAGAGCAATCAATCATCATTGATTAAATGGATCACTCCTATGAAATGAAACTTTGGGGAAAAATAAACATTCATAATACTGCATTTACAGATACATTGAGTACATTAATGGTGGAATGGACTACATAAACTTATAAGACTACCTAGTAAATCTAGTTATATATAAATCGACTTAACTTGAATGAAGTATAAGCATAAGAATCGGTTCACTCCACCTGGCATCGACCTAAAACCAAACTTGGGAAGCAAACTAAACATATTCACTAGTGCATTTATAGTAATAATGATTGAATGAATGAATATACAAATGATGGAAGAGTATACAAAACTTACCACACAGACCAAATAACTACCTAGTATATTTCAGAAACGTCTAAGGAGAGCCTCTCAACTCACTGCTAGCCTCCCAAAACAGATCACTCTTTTTTGCGGAAATATACCACTCCTATGAAATGTAACTTGGGAGAAAAATAAACATAAATAATACAGCATTTACAATTGTAATGAGTGTAAGAATGGTGGAATGGACTACATAAAATTATACGACTACTGAGTAAAACTAATGATGACAACATGAAAATCAACTTAACTGGAGTGATATCTAGGGCAAAGAACACAGAACCTTTCGACGACTAAGACTCGCATCGTCCTGAAAACCTAACCTTGGAAATTAACTAAACGTATTAAGTCGTACACTTTTGTAATAATCGATGAATGAATGAATATACGAATATGGAAGAGGGTTGGATTGGTATATACACATAACTTACGGCACCGAACAAATACCTCTATTGCGGAGTATAATTACAGGAAAGACAATGGAAAGAACCTCAAACTGTGTACACAATGCAATTGGTCCTCATCGAACAAATGGACTCCTCCTATGAAACCGAACTTGGGGAAATATTAAACATATTAAATACTGTATTTACAATTGTAATCAGTACATGAATGATGGAAAGTATTACATAATCTAATTAGTTTCATACGCTTACCGAGTAAGGTTCGTGATGAGAAAAGATAAATAACTTAGAGACTGAATACTGGAGTCTGCATAAGTGACGGAAAGAATGATGCATAGAGTGTTCGTGAGACTAGCAAATGTAGTCTAGAGAACTTAAATGTCTGTTGGTTGCAAATATGACATGGTTGACTGGAGACTTGAGATATCTGAATGAAAACAGCCGAATTCATGTCTTTAGTGAATGGATAATTGACAAACAGTGAGGGAGGAATTTCGAAAATAAAACTCCAGATTTGATGATAATGTAACAAAGAACTTGAACTCTTCACGTGGATATGGACACCCGAATTATTGAGACTGGATGATTGATGAGACTTGAGACTTGAGACTTGACTTCAATGGGTGAGAATCCTTCATGAGAGTTGTAGTTGGAGTCATTACGAGCATTCACGCCGCAATTCTTATGAATGAATCTCAGCATGTCTTCACTTCGTCTTCCCAATAGTAGTTCCTATGAGAATTACGAAATAAGTAAAATTGCAATCTGACGCTTTGAAATCAGTGTACAAATTAACATATGGTGTGATTTTACAAGACAAGAATATTTTCCTATCTAGCAAGAACAAGAACTATGAAGAACTAATACTATAGACGAGTAGCAAGACGTTGGTATTTTACAAGACTATCAAGAAATTTTACTACAATCAAGAAAGAAGACGTTGATATGCTACAAGATCACCGTACTAGCTCTCCTTTAAGTCTCAACTGATGAATGTAATACACATATTGATTATATGATTTGAATAGAGAATGAATTATAATTGAAAGTTGGAATAACTCACGTATTACAACATCACTCCATGATTGGATTCGTTAAACCTAAACATGTAACCTGGTGAAAAGGAACAAACCAATTCATTTGTGCAATTATAATTGTAATCAATGAATGATTAAATGTGTGCTGGAGTACCAAGCAAAGGTCATGCATAAATTTATCCACAAACATATGATATCAGCCCGAAAATTATTGTGATTAGATGTGAGTTGCTAGTACTCATGATGAGACTTCATTATGATTCGCCTAAATGATTTGTCTGGAGGACATCATGAAGAGGGATGAGAATTGGAAGATATAATTGAAGTTTAAGCTGTAGAAAAAAGGTGATTGGAATAATCGTCAAAAGTCACAAGTTGTCATAAACAGTCATGAATACTCACAATGAATTGTCAAGAGGAGGAGTCACTATAAGATAGGAGTTTGGGGGAGGAGTCATCGAGAGGAGTATTCATGTGGAGTCATCTGGTGGATTAAGATTGTGCGTGGAGGAATTTGGAGGAGTGAATAGGATTACATAATTAAACTAACTTTGAGATGAACTAAACATATTGTGGAGTGAGCTTATATTGAGTGAATATACAAATGAATGTGTGGAGGAGTGAGATTTCGGAATCTGCAATTTAATTCACTTACAGAGTGGAACACTTATCAGGATCTACAGCTAATTTGTGGAAAGCTTCAAAGGACTGAGAAATCTACTTCATTTATAATTATAGTGAATAGTGATTATATGAAATATCTACAATACATCCTTACCAATACTGACCTAATGAATGCTTCATGTAAAGTTTTACATGAGACTAACTTGGGGGAAAGATTTAATAAAACGCATGTTAGCAGATTGCTAATCCTGTTGGATAGTCAATTTACGATAATGACTAAATATATGAAATTTAGTAGAGTGTGGAATTTTAATTCATAAAACTTACTGAGTATTTGTTTTAAAATCATTCATTTTTGAGAGACTTAAGCCAGCAGGAGGAACAATAAATCCTCTAGTATAAAAGAGACCATAATTTAATTAATTGAAAAAATTCAATTAATGAGTGCATTTATTATTATAATGAATTATTCTATGACCAAGGGAAATAAAATCACGTAAACAGAATATGAACAACAATTGAAATTTGCAGAATTTCATCTGCGGAAAGTAACGTACAAGGAATAAGAAGCAATTCATATAGTAAATTAACGGTCTCACATCAGTGTGCGATGTATACATTCTATTTCACAAGAGAAGAATATGTTCGTAACTAGTGAGCTCCTCAGAACAGCTAACAAGGAAATGACATGTTACTAAACAGAAAGTGGTAGGTTAAAAGACGAGTAGGTAGGTAGGTAGCTAGGTAGGTAGGTAGGCAAAGCTTCAAATTTCGCATTCAGAGTTTAGGGTTTTGGGTTTTGGGATTTGGGCTACAGGTTGAGAGTTAAATAAATAGATTGATAGTTGACAAATAGAGCAATAGAAAGGGAGTTAAATG
>OX345653.1:2040000-2047500 GCA_947044365.1 Petrosia ficiformis | reverse complement strand
TATGTAAATATTAGAAAAGAAAGAAAGGTGTGGTAGAATGATATCACTATTATATATAGATATAATATGGAAATATTATGATATAGACTTGAAGTTTTTCTTTGTGTGATAGATGCGAAAACAGTCGGTAGGGCAAACAGCTGGATCATCACTGCAAGTCTTACAGTGATATTGAGTGAGATGTCTTTGACCACCACCATTCCTGTCGCTGCATACAACACAGTCTGTGCGTTTCTCATCCTTGCGCAGGAAGTGCTGACCAAGTTGAAGACGTTCGATAGAGGGTGGTGCTCGCATTCCTGAATTGACACCAGAGACTCTACGCAATGGCTCAGTCAGACTATCGATAAGAGCACGGCGGTATCCAAGGTGAGTGATTTGTTGTTTCCCCTGTTTAGCACACTGCTCCTTGTGGATGACATAGGAATTTACTACACCTACTTCTAATAACCAAAAAAAAACTTTTCTCCACCACTTCACGGACTTATGGAGAAAACTGTAGTAGCTACAGAGTTGATCTAACTTGTCGACTCCCAACATGTATTTGTTGTAGTCTACAACAACCACAGGTTTTTCTTTGGGCTGGGTGGTAAACCTGTAAAAGGTATGTGAATATAAAACCATATTGGTGTTGTAATTTTTTATGTACGTGTAGGTTAGTTGTCATGCTCACCTCGTCTGAATCTGGGTTATTTCAGCTGAATGTTTGGAGGAAAGCATCAAAACTTTCCTCTTGTCGAACCATGACAAGGCTAGCAAATCGTCACAGCGAAAAGCCTCCACTGTACCCCTGGGGTGTTTTTGTTTCGATTTGAAACCTAGTGGCAGACCTTTTCGGTTGGATTGCACAGTTCCTAAAGGTACATAAAATACATACTATTTGTACAAGGTAATGGGTGCGGTTTAGTCTAATACCTGTTATAGTGATCCCTTTTTTTTTTAGTTCGGTCGCCAATAAAGGACTGGAGTAAAATCTGTCTACATAAAGATCGTAACCCTTGTCATGCAGTCCTTCAATAAGAGTAAGAACTACCCTTACTGTGTGGGGCAGCTCCGGTCTAATGAGTTGTGACTCTCTACCAAAGTAAATGCATAAATTATGCATATACCCAGAGACACTGTCAGCCAGTACAAAGGCTTTGATTCCCCATGGATTTGGCTTCCCTTTGAGGTATTGAAGGAACCCAACCCTACCCTTGAAAGAAATGACTGACTCATCCACTGCTACATGTTGGCCTGGTGTATACGCTGCCTGAAATGATGGGCAAAGAAGGTCAAGGAGAGGCTGGATCTTTTGGCGTCTGACAGTACTATCAATATCTCCTGCATGCAGTGTACCGAATATCTGAAAGAATCTGTTTCGGGAGAATACCTTTCTGAAGAATGGGAGTTCTGTGGTGGAGTTTTTGGACCAGTAATCCTTCAGGTTTGGGAGCTGAATTATACCCATATTCAGGATCACACCAACAAATCCCTTCATCTCGTCAACTGTAACATCCTTCCAGTTGCTATACAATGACCGTGGATTCACCTACAAAATTTGACAGTTACACTAAAGTTTTGTTGGCTTTATTCCTAGTTTCCTACTAACCTGCATAGCACCAATTTTGTTGGCAGCATACTCATTTGTGTTGTCAACTAAGAACTGCCAGACCTCGTCACTAAAAAACAGTGAGAAACACTCCTCTGGTGTCTGACAAGAGCCACCTACATTGCTTCCAGGTGTCTCACGAAATATAGTGTGGGTTGGAGCTGTATCATCTGCAAACACAGAATAATAACTATTTTACTAAGGAACAGTCTTTTACTTACCTGTACCAACTGCTGTCCAGTTGTAAGTCTTTGCCAATTCTTGATTGCCTCTACCAGTAGCTGTCCTTGCACCCTTACCTCTACCTCTACCTCTTCCACTGGTACTATTTCCCCTACCTCTACTTCTCCATTGTCCCAAGGCACTCCTTCCACTTGTTGTTGCACCTCCATCACCATTTGCCTCATCGATTTCACTTTCACTACTATCATCTTCATCATTTTCGAACTCATCAATCAAGTCATCACTTATATCTTTTGTTGCCTCATCGTCACTACTATCACTGTCATTTCCAACTTCAATATCCATTCCAATGTCTATCTCATCATCGGATATCATTTCAAGGACTTGCTCTACAGTTATTCTGCTGATTCCAGCCATACTATTATCTTATATTTATGTGTAATTTGTTCTGTATACAGCTGTATATACAGCTGTATATAATTTGTAATAGCGCGTTTATTTTTATCGCTTCGTGTTTATAAATTTATTCTTTTCATTGGGAGGGGTTATAAATAGTCATATAAACGAAGGAGGAGTTTAGATTGGCAAAGAAATGGAGGTGAGTAATTACTGTATGTTATGTCACGAATTCGTGACAACGGTCTTATTTATTGAAACGTACATGTCACGAATTCGTGACAATGGTCCAGGTGCAATGTTCCGTGTGTCACGAATTCGTGACAATGGTCCTGTAAGGGTTAAAGACTAAAATATGTAGGTTAGTTCAAAATTAAACATGTTAATAGTGATTTGTGATAATAATAGATGAAAGACTGAAGAGCGGGGGAAGGAAATTCATAGGTTTTGAAACTTACTGAGAAATTGTTATGAAAACACTATACTTGAGGTGCTATATTTGAGTACTAAATAATATTCTTTCTAATCCCTTCCTTGCACTAACATTTTAAACATTATTTGAAAGCATTCAAAGGAATGTCTTGGAAGTGACAGCAATCACATTTAACCTGACCTCTACGGAGGACCTGGAGTGTGGAACAAATATTATCATTCAACAGCTCACTCTATATAATACAATTTGCACTCTGAATGTGTAATGTAAATATCTACAGAATGGGAAGAGAATGTTGGACATATTCATTGTAAAATTACTAGTATCAGTTGTAAGTCCTCACAAACATTGTAGAAAGGACTTTATTTTCCACACAGCCAGTACACTTCAGTAAGAGGAAATGGAGTTACATTTTAATGATAACTCACAATCAACCAACTAGCAATCACTATTCAATATTTCTCCATCTTAAAATGTCCACTGAACAATGAACACACCCAACTCTCTAAGATAATTAATAGTAGTAACAGTAATAAACTAATTAATTTTTATTACTTCACTGTTTAATTAACAGTTTAAATAATGATATAATTAATTAAACTCTCAATAAATTAGTATTTAATTACTCTGCCGCTTGTTCCACTGCTGGAATACAGACACCTCTCGTAAATGTAAAGTTTGCGAGGACATCAAGAACTACCAAGAACTACCAAGAAGTAACAAGAACTACCAAGAACTACCAAGAAGTACCAAGAACTACCATGAACTAATAGAAATAAAAGAATTACAAGATCACAAGAATTACTACGACATAAAGAATATTGTCAACTACAAAAGCTGCAGAGGGAACTACCAACAACTACCAAGAACTACCAACAACTACCAATAACTACAAGAACTACCAAGAACTAAGAGCTACATATTACAAGAGAAGAACTACAAATACATATTAAATGTGAATGAAAAACATTAAATAATTAACTTACCAATAGAGAATCTTCTCGGAATTTGAGTACGGACGAGGTCATACTCCGAACAAACTAGACTTGGGAGAAAACTAAATACATTATATATGGCACTTATAATTGAGATGAAGGAAGGAATATACAAAAGATGGAATAGACCTTGACAGAATACAAAACTTACGACACAATCCGAATATCCGTCTTCTTTATACAAGAAGCGACGTTGGAAAGACTCTCAATATGGGAACAAAGAGCAATCAATCATCATTGATTAAATGGATCACTCCTATGAAATGAAACTTTGGGGAAAAATAAACATTCATAATACTGCATTTACAGATACATTGAGTACATTAATGGTGGAATGGACTACATAAACTTATAAGACTACCTAGTAAATCTAGTTATATATAAATCGACTTAACTTGAATGAAGTCTAAGCATAAGAATCGGTTCACTCCACCTGGCATCGACCTAAAACCTAACTTGGGAAGCTTACTAAACATATTAACTAGTGCATTTATAGCAATAATGATTGAATGAATGAATATACAAATGATGGAAGAGTATACAAAACTTACCACACAGACCAAATAACTACCTAGTATATTTCAGAAACGTTTAAGGAGAGCCTCTCAACTCACTGCTAGCCTCCCAAAACAGATCACTCTTTTTTGCGGAAATGGACCACTCCTATGAAATGTAACTTAGGAGAAAAATAAACATATATAATACAGCATTTACAATTATAATGAGTGTAAGAATGGTGGAATGGACTACATAAAATTATAGACTACTGAGTAAAAACTAATGACGACAACATGAAAATCAACTTAACTGGAGTGATATCTAGGGGAAAGAACGCAGAACCTTTCGACGACTAAGACTCGCATCGTCCTGAAAACCTAACCTTGGAAATAAACTAAACGTATTAAGTCGTACACTTTTGTAATAATCAATGAATGAATGAATATACGAATATGGAAGAAGGTTGGATTGGTATATACACATAACTTACGGCACCAAACAAATACCTCTATTGCGGAGTATAATTACAGGGAAACACAATGCAAAGAACCTCAAACTGTGTACACAATGCAATTGGTCCTCATCGAACAAATCGACTCCTCCTACGAAACCGAACTTGGGGAAATATTTAAACATAATGGGTGAGAATCCTTCATGAGAGTTGTAGTTGGAGTCATTACGAGAATTCACGCCGCAATTCTTATGAATGAATCTCAGCATGTCTTCACTTCGTCTTCCCAATAGTAGTTCCTATGAGAATTACGAAATAAGTAAAATTGCAATCTGACGCTTTGAAATCAGTGTACAAATTAACATATGGTGTGCTTTTACAAGACAAGAATATTTTCCTTTCTAGCAAGAACAAGAACTACGAAGAACTAATACTATAGCAAAGTAGCAAGACGTTGGTATTTTACAAGACTATCAAGAAATTTTACTACAATCAAGAAAGAAGACGTTGATATGCTACAAGATCACCGTACTAGCTCTCCTTTAAGTCTCAACTGATGAATGTAATACACATATTGATTATATGATTTGAATAGAGAATGAATTATAATTGAAAGTTGGAATAACTCACGTATTACAGCATCACTCCATGATTGGATTCCTTAAACCTAAACATGTAACCTGGTGAAAAGGAACAAACCAATTCATTTGTGCAATTATAATTGTAATCAATGAATGATTAAATGTGTGCTGGAGTACCAAGCAAATATCATGCATAAATTTATCCACAAACATAATATGATATCAGCCCGAAAATTAATGTGATTAGATGTGAGTTGCAAGTACTCATGATGAGACTTCATTATGATTCGTCTAAATGATTTGTTTGGAGGACATCATGAAGAGGGATGAGAATTGGAAGATATAATTGAAGTTTAAGCTGTAGAAAAAAGGTGATTGGAATAATCGTCAAAAGTCACAACTTGTCATAAACAGTTATGAATACTCACAATGAATTGTCAAGAGGAGGAGTCACTATAAGATAGGAGTTTGGGGGAGGAGTCATCGAGAGGAGTATTCATGTGGAGTCATCTGGTGGATTAAGATTGTGCGTGGAGGAATTTGGAGGAGTGAATAGGATTACATAATTAAACTAACTTTGAGATGAACTAAACATATTGTGGAGTGAGCTTATATTGAGTGAATATACAAATGAATGTGTGGAGGAGTGAGATTTCGGAATCTGCAATTTAATTCACTTACAGAGTGGAACACTTATCAGGATCTACAGCTAATTTGTGGAAAGCTTCAAAGGACTGAGAAATCTACTTTATTTATAATTATAGTGAATAGTGATTATATGAAATATCTACAATACATCCTTACCAATACTGACCTAATGAATGCTTCATGTAAAGTTTTACATGAGACTAACTTGGGGGAAAGATTTAATAAAACGCATGTTAGCAGATTGCTAATCCTGTTGGATAGTCAATTTACGATAATGACTAAATATATGAAATTTAGTAGAGTGTGGAATTTTAATTCATAAAACTTACTGAGTATTTGTTTTAAAATCATTCATTTTTGAGAGACTTAAGCCAGCAGGAGGAACAATAAATCCTCTAGTATAAAAGAGACCATAATTTAATTAATTGAAAAAATTCAATTAATGAGTGCATTTATTATTATAATGAATTATTCTATGACTAAGGGAAATAAAATCACGTAAACAGAATATGAACAACAATTGAAATTTGCAGAATTTCATCTGCGGAAAGTAACGTACAAGGAATAAGAAGCAATTCATATAGTAAATTAACGGTCTCAAATCAGTGTGCGATGTATACATTCTATTTCACAAGAGAAGAATATGTTCGTAACTAGTGAGCTCCTCAGAAAAGCTAACAAGGAAATGACATGTTACTAAACAGAAAGTGGTAGGTTAAAAGACGAGTAGGTAGGTAGGTAGCTAGGTAGGTAGGTAGGCAAAGCTTCAAATTTCGCATTCAGAGTTTAGGGTTTTGGGTTTTGGGATTTGGGCTACAGGTTGAGAGTTAAATAAATAGATTGATAGTTGACAAATAGAGCAATAGAAAGGGAGTTAAATGCATAAATTGATAGATATATAAATGCTATGATATATATATACATATTCGAATAAATACATACGTAAATAAATTCATAAATACATAGGTAGAATGAGACAGACTGACTGACAGACGGACATATGGACAGACAGACAGACAGACAGAATCACAGACAGACAGACAGACAGACAGAATCACAGACAGACAGACAGACACTCAGACACTCAGACAGATAGATAGGTAGAGAGATAAATAAATACATATATAGAATGTTAAAATTACATATAGAGAGATAGATAGATAGATATATAGGTAGATATGCAGATAGATAGATAAATAAATAGAGGATAAAGTTATAGAAAATAGATAGATAGATATATAGATAGTTAGATAGGTAATTAAATTGATAGCTATATATTTCAAATGATAGATTGAAGGATAGATTGAAGGATAGACCGATAAATAAATAAACAGGTAGATATATAGATAGGTCGATACATACATACATACATAGATAAATAAATAGATAGATACATATCTCCAAATTTAATTTGACAAATATATACGACATCAATACATAGATAGATTAATAGATAGAAACGTATATAGCTACTGGATAGACAAACAGATATATTCTTTGTTAGATAAATACAGATAGACAGATAGATAGATAGATAGACAGACACACAGACAGACAGACAAAGAAACAGACAGACTGACAAACAGTCAGACCTACAGACATAAAGAGAGACAGACAGGCAGACAAACAGAGAGACAAACAGAGAGACAGAAAGACAGACAGAAAGACAGACAGATAGACAGAAAGACAGACAAACAGAGAGACAGACAGAGAGTCAGACAAAG
>OX345653.1:1875000-2037500 GCA_947044365.1 Petrosia ficiformis | reverse complement strand
GACACGATAGACAGAATAGACTGTATAAACGGAATACTCACGTTACACAGTATATACAGGAGGGACAGGATAGACAGAATTGGAAACGTAGACCGGAGAGAGAGGAGAAACAGGATAGACAAAATAAACTAGATAGACAGGATAGACAAGATCGAAAAGATAGCCTGGATAGACAAGATAGAGACAATTAACAGGATAGAAACATTTGACAGGATAGACTAAATAGACAAGGTACCTGTGCAGGATAGACAGGACTGAGAGGAGGGACGCAATAGACAGAATAGAGAGGATAGACCAGATAGACAAGAGAGACAGGATAGACAGGATAGACAGGATAGACAGGATAGACAATATAGGCATGGTAGACAGGACAAACGGGATAGACCATATAGACAGGATAGACTGGATAGACAGGATAGACAGAATAGAGAGGAAATACAGGATAGACAAGATCGAAAGGATAGAGTGAATAGACAAGATAGACAGGATGGAGAAGATAGATACAATTGACAATATAGAAGCAATTGACAGGATAGAAAATATAGGCAGCATAGACAGGATAGACAGTATAGACACAATTGAGAGGATAGACAAGATAGCCAATGGCACACATGCAGGATAGACAGAAGAGACAGAATAGAGAGTATAAACAGGATAGAGAGGATAGAAACGATAGACAGGATATACAGGATAAACAGAATAGACAGGATAGTCATGATAGACAGGATACAGAGGATAGACAGGATGGAATGCATAGACAAAATAGACAGGATAGACGTGATAGACATGGTAAAATTGGAGATCGACAGATAGAAAGGATAGACAGACAAACCTGATAGACAGGATAGACAGAATAGACAGGACATATATACATATACGGATAAAAAGATACGCAAAAAATTCATAAATAAATAGGTAGAAACAGAGAAACAGACAGACAAACACAGAGAATGACAGACAAGGAATGGATAGATGGATGGATGGATGGATGGAGGGAGCCATTATTGGATGGATAGATAGATACATGGACAATAAATGTTTATATATATACATAGATCAATAGATACGTAAATAGGTAGATACATAGAATGATAGGTAGAGAATTAGATGAATAAATAGATAGGACACTATAAAAATCGATAGATAGATATCGAAGAAGAATAATTGTTAGTTGTGTGCATAAGAATTAGGTCAATAGATAAATACATGCTTAGGTAAAGGGATATAAATAAATACAGGATTATAAGGATAGATAGATAGATACAGTATGCCCTCACCAATTTCAACAGCTTTACATCAAATCAATGTCTTCTCGATGAGTACTCTGGTGGATTCCAATTGTGTCTGGGAGGAGAAATCAAATGGAATACATAATATTATTCACTTACTGAATAGAACTCGTAATATGAGCTACAGTTAACTTGTGGAAACATTCACATGACTGACAAATGTAACTTTGGTAATGACCTAAACATGTTATACAGTTCACAAGTGCTTATGTGAAACCTGCATTACGTAATTCCCAATACTATCTGACCAAATGTTTGGAAGTTAATCTTTAGAAGAAAAGGGGGGAAAGACTAAAATATGTAGGTTAGATCAAAATTAAACATGTTAATAGTGATTTGTGATAATAATAGATGAAAGACTGAAGAGCAGAGGAAGGAAATTCATAGGTTTTGAAACTTACTGAGAAATTGTTATGAAAACACTATACTTGAGGTGCTATATTTGAGTACTAAATAATATTCTCTCTAATCCCTTCCTTGCACTAACATTTTAAACATTATTTGAAAGCATTCAAAGGAATGTCTTGGAAGTGACAGCAATCAGATTTAACCTGACCTCTACGGAGGACCTGGAGTATGGAACAAATATTAACTAACATAACATTCAACAGCTCACTCTATATAATACAATTTGCACTCTGAATGTGTAATGTAAATATCTACAGAATGGGAAGAGAATGTTGGACATATTCATTGTAAAATTACTAGTATCAGTTGTAAGTCCTCACAAACATTGTAGAAAGGACTTCATTTTCCACATAGCCAGTACACTTCAGTAAGAGGAAATGGAGTTACATTTTAATGATAACTCACAATCAACCAACTAGCAATCACTATTCAATATTTCTCCATCTTAAAATGTCCACTGAACAATGAACACACCCAACTCTCTAAGTTAATTAATAGTAGTTATTGGTAAAATTAATTAACTAGTAACAGTAATAAACTAATTAATTTTTATTACTTCACTGTTTAATTAACAGTTTAAATAATGATATAATTAATTAAACTCTCAATAAATTAATAATTAATCAATCTGCAGCTTGTTCCACAGCTAGAATATAGACACCTCTCGTAAATATAAAGTTTGCGAGAACATCAAGAACTACCAAGAACTACCAAGAAGTACAAGAACTACCAAGAACTAATAGAAATAAAAGAACTACAAGATCACAAGAATTACTACGACATAAAGAATATTGTCAACTACAAAAGCTGCAGCAAGAACTACCAACAACTACCAAGATATACCAACAACTACCAATAACTACAAGAACTACCAAGAACTAAGAACTACTTATTACATGAGAAGAACTACAAATACATATTAAATGTGAATGAAAAACATTAAATAATTAACTTAGCAATAGAGAATCTTCTCGGAAATTTTGTACGGACGAGGTCATGCACCGAAGAAACTAGACTTGGGAGAAAACTAAATACATTATATATGGCATTTATAATTGTGATGAATGAAGGAATATACAAAAGATGGAAAAGTGCTTGACAGTATACAAAACTTACGACACAATCTGAATATCCGTCTTCTTTATACAAGATGCGACGTTGGAAAGACTCTCAATATGGGAACGAAGAGCAATCAATCATCTTTGATTAAATGGATCACTGCTATGAAATGAAACTTTGGGGAAAAATAAACATTCATAATACTGCATTTACAGATACATTGAGTACATTAATGGTGGAATGGACTACATAAACTTATACGACTACCTAGTAAATCTAGTTATATATAAATCAACTTAACTTGAATGAAGTCTAAGCATAACAATCGGTCTGGCATCGGCCTAAAACCTAACTTGGGAAGCAAACTAAACATATTAACTAGTGCATTTATAGTAATAATGATTGAATGAATGAATATACAAATGATGGAAGAGTATACAAAACTTACCACACAGACCAAATAACTACCTAGTATATTTCAGAAACGTCTAAGGAGAGCACCTCAACTCACTGATAGCCTACAAAAACAGATCACTATTTTTTGCGGAATTGGACCACACCTCTGAAATGTAACTTGGGAGAAAAATAAACATATATAATACAGCATTTACCATTATAATGAGTTTAAATATGGTGGAATGGACTACATAAAATTATATGACTACTGAGTAAAACAAATAAGGACAAAATTAAAATCAACTTAACTGGAGTGATATCTAAGGGAAAGAAAACAGAACCTTTCGACAACTAAGACTCGCATCGTCCTGAAAACCTAACTTTGGAAAAAAACTAAACGTATTAAGTCGTACAATTTTATAATAATGAATGAATGAATGAATATACAAATATGGAAGAGGGTTGGATTGGTATAAACACATAACTTACGGCACCAAACAAATACATCTATTGCGGAGTATAATTAAAGAGAAAGACGATGGAGAGAACCTCAAACTGTGTACACAATGCAATTGGTCCTCATCGAACAAATGGACTTCTCCTGTGAAACCGAACTTGGGGAAATATTAAATATATTAAATACAATCAGTACATGAATGATGGAATGTATTACATAATCGAATTAGTCTCATACGCTTACCGAGTAAGGTTCGTGATGAAAACAGATAAATAACTTAGAGACTGAATACTGGAGTCTGCATAAGTGACGGAAAGAATGATGCATAGAGTGTTTGTGAGACTAGCAAATGTAGTCTAGAGAACTTAAATGCCTGTAGGTCGCAAAAATGACATGGTTGACTGGAGACTGCAGACATCTGAATGGAAACAGCCGAATTCATGTGTTTAGTGATTGGAGAATTCACAAACAATGAGAGTGGAAATTCGAAAATAAAACTCCAGATTTGACGATAATGTAACATGGAACTTGCACTCTTCACGTGAATATGAGCACCCGAATTATTGAGACTGGATGATTGATGAGACTTGAGACTTGACTTCAATGGGTGAGAATCAGTCTGAACCCTTCATGAGAGTTGTAGTTGAAGTCATTACGAGAATTCACCGCCGCAATTCTTAGGAATGAATCTCAGCATGTCTTCACTTCGTCTTCCCAATAGTAGTTCCTATGAGAATTACGAAATAAGTAAAATTGCAATCTAACGCTCTGAAATCTGTGTACAAATTAACATATGGTGTGCTTTTACAAGACAAGAATATTTTCCTATCTGGCAAGAACAAGAACTATGAAAAACTAATACTATAGCCGAGCAGGAAGACGTTGGTATATTACAAGGCAATGAAGAAAATTTACTACAATCAAGAAAGAAGACGTTGATATGCTACAAGATCACCGTACTAGCTCTCCTTTAAGTCACAACTGATGAATGTAATACACATATTGATTATATGATTTGAATAGAGAATGAATTATAAATGAAAGTTGGAATAACTCACGTATTACAACATCACTCCATTTTATGTTGATTGGATTCATTAAACCTAAACATGTAACCTGGTGAAAAGGAACAAACCAATTCATTTGTGCAATTATAATTGTAATCAATGAATGATTAAATGTGTGCTGGAGTACCAAGCAAATATCATACATAAATTTATCCACAAACATATGATATCAGCCCGAAAATTAATGTGATTAGATGTGAGTTGCAAGTACTCATGATGAGACTTCATTATGATTCGTCTAAATGATTTGTGTGGAGGACATCATGAAGAGGGATGAGAATTGGAAGATATAATTGAAGTTTAAGCTTTAGAAAAAAGGTGATTGGAATAAACGTCAAAAGTCACAAGTTGTCATAAGTCATCAAGAGGAGTCTTCATTTGGAGTCATCTGGTGGATTAAGATTGTGTGTGGAGGAATTTGAAGGCGTGAATAGGATTACATAATTAAACTAACTTGGGGAAGAACTAAACATATTGTGGAGTGAGTTTATATTGAATAAATATACAAATGAACGTGTGGAGGAGTGAGATTTCGGAATCTGCAATTTAATTCACTTACAGAGTAGAACTCTTATCAGGATCTACAGCTAATTTGTGGAAAGATTAAAAGGACTGTGAAATCTACTTCATTTATAATTATAGTGAATAGTGATTATATGAAATGTGTACAATACATCATTACAATTACTGCCCTAATGATTGCTTCATGTAAAGTTTTACATGAGACTAACTTGGGGGAAAGATTTAATAAAACGCATGTTAGCAGAATGCTAATCCCGTTGGATAGTGAATTTACGATAATGACTAAATATATGAAATTTAGTAGAGTGTGGAATTTTAATTCATAAAACTTACTGAGTATTTGTTTTAAAATCATTCATTTTTGAGACTTAAGCCAGCAGGAGGAACAATAAATCCTCTAATATAAAAGAGACCATAATTTAATTAATTGAATTTTAAGGAAATCTAAACATGTTAACGAGTGCATTTATTATTATAATGAATTATTCTATGACTAAGGGAAATAAAATCACGTAAACAGAATATGAACAGCAGATGAAATTTGCAGAATTTCATCTGCGGAAAGTAACGTACAAGGAATAAGAAGCAATTCATATAGTAAATTAACGGTCTCAAATCAGTGTGCGATGTATACATTCTATCTCACAAGAGAAGAATATGTTCGTAACTAGTGAGCTCCTCAGAACAGCTAACAAGGAAATGACATGTTACTAAACAGAAAGTCGTAGGTTAAAAGACGAGTAGTTAGGTAGGTAGCTAGGTAGGTAGGTAGGCAAAGCTTCAAATTTCGCATTCAGAGTTTAGGGTTTTGGGTTTTGGGATTTTGGCTACAGGATGAATGATAAATAAATAGATTGATAGTTGACAAATAGAGCAATAGAAAGGGAGTTAAATGCATAAATTGATAGATATATAAATGCTATGATATATATATACATATTCGAATAAATACTTACGTAAAGAAATTCATAAATACATAGGTAGAATGAGATAAGACAGACTGACAGACGGACAGACGGACAGACAGACAGAGTCGCAGACAGACAGACAGACAGACAGTCAGACACTCAGATAGATAGATAGGTAGAGAGATAAATAAATACATAGAAAGTTAAAAATACATATAGAGAGATAGATAGATAGATATATAGGTAGATATGCAGATAGATAGATAAATAGAGGATAGAGGTATAGAAATTAGATAGATACATATATAGATAGTTAGATAGGTAATTAAATTGATAGCTATATATTTAAAGTGATAGATTGAAGGATAGATCCATAAATAAATAAACAGGTAGATATATAGATAGATAGATACATACATACATAGATAGATAACTAAATAGATAGATACATATCTCCAAATTTAGTTTGACACATATATACGTCATCAATATATAGATAGATAAATAGATAGAAACATATAGAGCTACTGGATAGATAGACAAACAGATATATACTTCGTTAGATAAATACAGATAGACAGATAGATAGATAGATAGAGAGACAAACAGACAGACAGACAGAGAAACAGACAGACAGACAAACACTCTGACCGACAGATATAAAGACAGAGAGACAGGCAGACAGACAGACAGACAGACAGACAGAAAGAAAGCGAGACAGACAGAGAGAGTCAGACAAAGAGACGGACAGAGAGACAGACAGAGAGACAGACAAAGAGACAGACAGAGAGATAGATAGAAAGATAGATAAATAGATAGATAGATAAATACATAGAGACATGAAAAGATAGATAAATAGATAGATGGATAGACAGATAGATGGATAGACAGATAGATAGAGAAATAGATAGATAGATAGATAGATAGATATACAGATTAGATATATCGATAGTAATGTAGATAGATAGACACCTGCAAATATCAGTTGATACATATGTACGATATCAATACATAGATAGATAAATAGATAGAAACTTATATAGCTACGTAAATAGATGATAGAGAGACAGATACTTCGTGAGATGAATAGAGATAGATAGATAGATAGACACATAGATAGAAAGATTGAAAAACAGATAGAAAGACAGATAGAAAGATAGAAAAACAGATAGAAAGATAGTAAAATAGAAAGATAGAAAGACAGAAAGATAGAGAGATAGAAAAATAGAAATTGATGGATGGATGGATGGATGGATGGATGGATGGATGGATGGATGGATGGATGGATGGATGGATGAATGGATGAATGGATGGATGGATGGATGGATAGATGGATGGATGGAATGAAAAATGGATAGATAGATTGTTAGATAGCTAGATAGATAGATAGATTAGATAGATTATATGGATAGATAGATGGCAAGAGAGATAGATAGTTAAATAGATACAGAGATAGATAGAAATTTAAAAAAGATGTAGATAGTTAGATAGATTAGATAGTTAGATAGATGGATAGAGATATAGATGGATGGATGGATGGATGGATGGATGGTTGGATGGATGGATGGATGGATGGTTGGATGGATGGATGGATGGATGGCTGGATGGATTGATGGAAGGTTGGATGGATGGATGGATGGACGGATGGATGGATGGATGGATGGATGGATGGAAGGATGGATGGATGGATGGATGAATGGATGGATGGATGGATGGTTAGATGGATGGATGGTTGGATGGATGGATGGATGGTTGGATGGATGGATGGATGGATGGATGAATGGTTGGATGGATGGATGGATGGATGGATGGATATATGGATGGATGGATGGATGGATGGAAAAAGGAAAAGCAACATAAGAATGTTAGCCTGGTCATTTGGGCTGTGGCGTGGCTGCTCAATTCCGGGGTGAGTATGTCATTGTTAGTGATGTTTGACGAGATCCTAGATCTCAAGGTCAGTTGTTACGTACTTCGTGTACGGCCCTTTTTCGAGGGGGGACTGGGATACCGGCAACTGTTCCTCCCCATCAAATAAGCTATCAGTGACTCCAAATGACTTCAGGCTATTTCTATTTTCTTTTTGCATTGATTTATTCAATAAACTTGATAACTAAACGCCAGCGCAATACTGATGAACTGAGAAAATTTTAAAACTTTTTTTTTTTTTTTTTTTACGTCGATTTATTTAATAAACTTGGTGACTAAATGCCAGAACAATACTGATGACTGTTGTATTTTGCTGGATTTTCATATAAAGTAGTTGCAGCTCAAATACAAATATTTTAATTTAAATTCAGGGGAACAAACTTCGTACTGTTCTGTTTCTTGACCTAGACAACAAATACTTTCAGCCACTATAGCAACCTACTTATGATAGGACGCCTTTTTTAATAAATCACACCCTTTAATTAAAACACACGCATTAATTTTAAGAGAATTATGGACATGGTTTTCTAAGTTGTATAAAGAAATTTGTAAACCTAAATGATACTGAACTGTTCATGTACAAATCATTAGTATAACTGAATGTGTTAGCTGATCACTCTCATAAGAAATTTCCTCACAATTGTGCCATTAATTCATTCTATGCGAAAATAAAAAAACATTTTTTAAAATGTAAGAGTATGTAGGGATATATATTTTTATACTGAGTCATTTAAAAAGTAGAATTGAAACAAAAACAAGTGTATATAGAGAAAAAAAGTATCCTTATGATTGCTTTATGGTGTCCAGCATTCAGTAATCATGGCTGACTTTATCATGCCTGAAACACAACAGCCTATTATAGTTATTATTTTGATTATCTACTCTCTTTACCTTCTAAAGAATCTTGTAGAACTTACTGCAGGTAGAATAGTCAGCTACTACTTCCAGTTTCTAATTCTATGTAAGCTACAAGCAGTCGAACCGCAACCGTAACATTTACCATTAAGATTGCAGGAAATAATTTTCCAAGAGCCCACCCACGCATGCTCGAAACAGCTCTGTGTGTTATCGCTTCGCCGCTTACACATTTTAACCCACACAAGAATGAATTTCGGCTACATAATTGCCATATCGAAGCATGTCATCCACGTGGGAATACTCCAAAAGTTATTAAAGCGGCTCCAAAAAAAGTAAAATCTAATAATCTATTGCTATGTATACATTGTTGGTACAAATTTGTTTCATGGTATATATATTACTGTAACAAGCATCATTAGAAAGAGCAGATCCAGAGCTTTAAAAAGATATTTCACACTCTCTTGTCCACAAAAGTATTACAGAGTATATAAGGCTGTTTGTATTCTTGTAATAATTAACACAAATATAAACAACAATTAAAGTGTATAATTAAGGTACAAGCTGTACTGATGGAATGTCATTTGAAATATCAATTGTAGGTCACAAAATTATGGCAACCAGAGTTGTCAGACACTCCAAACCAAATCCTAAGTCTGCTACTTGTGTGGGAAAAGAGGTGAGTGTATATGACTAAATATAGCAATTAGAAAAATGAGAAAAATAATTCATTCTTACACATAGCAATACAGTGCCACCATCAAATAGTAATATTAATATGCTCAGTTTATAAGTGACAGTGAGATGCCAGGATTATTATATGACAAGGAAACACATAATCGTTTGTCTGTTTTTGGTTTGTCTTTTATACGTTTAGTTGATACAGTGTATTTCAAAAAACATCTTACATCATTTAATTCCCTGTATGTCCACGACACACCAGTGCATTCCTACAATGCTAAATTTCAATCCTTATCACCAATAGATAGACACAAGGTATGGATACATAACATCAGTATAGTTGTTGCCGATCGAATAGAATCAGAAGAGGAATGCATAACCACATACACATCATTATGGAGACATTGGCTTCATACATGTTGGGTAACAAACTTATGGAAATACTCACCTTCACCAGAACCATATGATAACCTTCCTCCACCTGAGCAATATCGTTGGGTTGAAACGTCCAAATTTATAATTGACTAGGGAGATCCAGAAATACATTCATCTATAGAGAACATCATTAACTACCTATTGAAAGGATCTAGTTATAAAAGTGGATGCAAAACAAACAGATGTGCCTGCAAGAAAAAGGATAGCTACTGTGGGCCTGGTTGTGAGTGCCACGAATGTAATAACTTCCATTCAAACAAGTTAAGGTGGTACTAGGTAGGCCTGTGCGATAATCGCGATAGGACGATAATCGTTCTGTTTTTTCACTATCGCGATAACGATAATACTTTTTGCTTTATCGCGATGACCTGCGCATGCACAGATATTTGTGCACGTGGTAAAACGCATGTGTTTACACGTGATCGACAATGGCTGAAAGCAGCAGTAGTAGTAGTTTATCTTCTGAATCTTTGACTGAGTATCTACCGTTAGAAAAAGCTAAAAGTCCTGTTTGGAGGTTTTTTGGGTTTCCTGCACGCGATGGAAAGTTTTTGGAGAGTAATAAGAAGAAGAGGCAGAGCGTCTATTGCAAGTTGTGTAAACAAGTACTATCGTATAAGGGCAACACTACAAACATGCTAGTTCATCTTCAGTATTATCACAAAGGTGAGTACAGTGATATTTCTTCAAAAACAACTGTTAATGCTGGAAGAATGTCTACACAATTACAGGAAGGGCAGCGTTCTATCACAGAAGCTTTTGAACAGCTCTCTCCAATTCCACGGAGTTCTTCAAGATGGAAATCATTAACTAACTCTGTGTGTTACTGTATAGCAAAGGACATGCTTCCATTTGATTGTGTAAATGACAGTGGATTCCGGCACATGCTCCATACTTTTGAACCACGGTATGTTCCTCCAGACAGGTCTACAATCACTCGTCACTATATGCCTGAGCTTTATGACCAAGAAAAAACTAAAGTTACCGAAGCAATAGCTACAGAATTGCAGTACTTTGCTTTTACATCTGATGGATGGAGTTCTCGAGCAAACCACAGCTATATTAGTCTAACAATTCATTACATTGATTCCCAGTGGGCAGTACGCTGTCATCTCTTAGAGACTGCTGAATTTACAACTAACCATACTGCTGACAATCTAGCCATAAGCCTACAAGACCTACTTGCTCGCTGGAAACTACCCATGACCTGTCTCAGTGGGGCAACTACAGACAATGCCAGAAACATAGTTTTAGCACTTGATAATCTTGACTGGCCACATATAGGATGTTTTGCTCACACTCTTCAGCTAGGAGTCCAAAAGGCAATGGAAGTTCCTGAGATAGCTAGAGCTTTAGGTCGGGCCAAACGCTTAGTAAGCCATTTCCACCACTCAGTAAAATCAACTAATGTTCTCCGTCAAAAGCAGAAAGACCTCCATCATGCTGAACAGAACCTGATCCAGGATGTTCCAACAAGATGGAACTCATCCTACTACATGATTGAACGTATATTAAAGCAGCAGCAACCACTATGTGCTGCTCTTCTTGAAATTCGAAAAACAGAACTGATGCCCAAGCATTTGTTGTGTAGTTTAATAGTGTAATAAACTATAATAGTTCATTCAATACTTCAATCATTATTTCAATTTAAAAGCAATCAAACACAGTGTAATTATTAGTGTTATTATCGTGATAATCGTGATAATGATGATCATTATCGTGATATAGGTTTTTCCATTATCGCACAGGCCTAGTACTATGGAGTGGGCGGATGCGACTCCAATCACTTTCAAAATACAATATAATATAATATGAGTAAAATTGGATGTAATACCAACCTTCATATCTTCTAATCACCTTTATAGTGTCCTGGAATTGATAAAACGTATATAAAATCTCCATTTTTCCAATTAACATAAGTACAAAACCACGAAAACCATGCCCACCATACATGGCGTCCACCAAGTACAATGTATTTTGAGAAAAGTTACGAAGCCGTTTCCTGCAAATTCATTTTACTTTTATAGTTACAAGAGGCTGAAGAAAGCTGAATTCTGCAGCTTTTCAGTGAAACCATAAAATCTACCTTTCTAGGCAGGCACTATCAAACTCCGATCTTTCTCAGAGAGCAACTACAGTTACCCTGCCGGGTGGGTGTGGCTTCCAAAAGATACAGAATTGAACCAGATTGTATGCAGCAAGAAGCTGGCAAGACTAGAAACTGATTGGAGTAGTATCCGGCCACGGAAAAGACTACAACCTTAAGACGTTATTGATGACCAAGAGGAGTCTGAGTGTGACAGTGATAGTGATGAAGATGGTAGCAGTTGTTCTAGTGATTAAGAGATAGAAACAGAAATAATAGTAACAGAAACTGTTGATACAACATTATTTATTAGATGATTTCTAAAATTAGTAAACAATGTGTATAATACATATCAGTATAGTGTGTTCAAAACGTTTTGTACAAATTTGTTTCAGAACAGATATCATGCTAACTTTTACATTTACAAATAGTTTAGATATATATAAACAACTAGAAACAGAGTAAACACTTGTCCATTTAGTACTTTTTGCAAAAAGAAGCTCTGAGAATTAAACATCCGCCACAACAGTTCTTACTGTCTGGTATTTATACGCTAAAACTCGTCCAAAAAAACATACAATAGAGATAAAACTTACTAGGTTGTTTCATGAGTGTTTCTCCATCGACAGTGATCATTAGAATGTCTTCTCCTTCCCGTAAAATCATTGCTGTCATTGCCTGTCAAGCCTTTTTCTTCCACCACAAACTAACAAGCATGCTGAAGAATTACAAAGTAAACGCCTACTTCCGTTGCAAATAAAATATTACGGTTGCGGTTCGACTGACAAGCAGCTTTCTTCCTGCTGAGTTCGAGCGCGCATTCTATTATTACGCGCCACGCCCATTAATTTACCGAGCCCTTGGGATCCCCCCCGGGAATGATGTACTTCCTTAATTAACTACGTATAGAACGCATATTATATAGATTCAATCCCGTAGAAAGCAATTATAGGGATGGCCCTACGGGCCATAATAATTATATTCTTGTGTCACCTACGCCGAGTATGCGTTGCATACGTAGTTAAAAGGAAGTTACATCTTTCCCGGGGGCTCGGTCAAATTAATGGGCGTGGCACGTATAAGAATGCGCGATCAAGCTCTACACCACGGGTGTTTTTATTGGACATTTAACGTTTAATTAAAATTACAACTATGGTTTCCGGTATTACTTTATAATTAAATTCTTTTTTCAAGTGAATTTCACCATAATTGTATTCATTGGATACCACAAAAATGCACATTACATCATACATTACATACTTAACCACTTCAAACAAACTGTTCTGGTCAATATGGATCGTATTGCGCATATCAAAAACGCTCTAAACTCTACTGCGCAGCAGCTGTACAAACATATATTCAAAATAGTTATCTTAGTGAGGTTAGTTCTGACAACTGTAGCAACAAATCAGAAGTTTTAACAGCCAAAACAGAACAACTACAGGAAAGTACAATAATTGAGGTATGATTCCATTAAAAAAAAATAATGCTTACATTTTTATACATCATTTGACAAGCACTCAAAAAAGTTATATATAATACATTAGATATCAATGGAGAAACATCAACAATATTTAGATGACTTATGTCGTGTTTGTGGGAAGAAAGTTGGGAGGGTAAGGTATTCTGTTATGAAGTATCAGGAGGTTCACCTCAAGTTGACAGTTCTCAATGTACTAGAAAAACAGTGAAGAGAAGGTCACAGGAATTGGCAAACATTAGAGATGCCATTAGCGGTGGTCAATCAATGACTCAACTTCAAAGTGAAGTACTGATGTTGCCAACAGAGGAGAAGAAGCAGCTAATGAGAGAAGTCAACTTCACAATAAATATCCCACCAGAGTGTGGACTGGCAATGAAGGCCGACTTATCCATTCCATGGAATAAGCTCAGAGTACTAAGAAGGTTTGTTTTGTAATCAAAAATAAGTAAATACAGTAAACATTAATTAACATACCAAACATTATAGATGGCTCAAACTTTCTGGTGTAAACATTGCTAGTGAGAACAAGCAAAGATGTCTTGCTAAGAAGCAGCTAGAAGCAACTAATGCTACACATGCTAGAGGACCACATTATACCATGGATACGCCAATGGCATGTGGGATTCGGATTAATGGGAGAACAGGGGGCAGAATCCATTCATGCTGCGTTCAATTATGATGAACGAATTTATGCAAATCTTGGAAACAGAGTTGAGAAACTTAAAAGTGTTCTACAAAACCATCACTTAAAAATTACTCCATCGAATGTGGTTTTACAACCACCATCCAAAAAGTACACTAAAAAGTCACAAGATTAGATAATATACATATAATATTTATACTCATTTATACTCATGCCAAATTTACCAAATATATTCCTCTACAATCATTCAAATGGTATAGTAAAATTCAACAGTAATTTGTTTGTTCCATATCGTGCACAAAAAAAATGTAAGCAACATTCTACTTACCTAAACTGAAAGAGGAACATTTTTCCTTGCAAACAGTTCGCCCACAAAGTTTCATAAAACTTTAATGTCAGAAAAGGAGTTCCTTTTCATTTCCATTTTCTGTGATGATAACGTGACTCTGGATTTCGAATAGAACAAGGTCAGAGGACGGGACAGAACTTCTCGTGTAGCTCTTTTATCGCTCTATCTTTTGCACAACGTGTTCGGGTGGTCAGGGACTTTCCCTGATGGTCACATGCTAAAAACAACAGCTAGCATAGTTGCTAAGCGCGTTGCTAAGTGAAATTTCAATTTTCTTCTGACGTCATGCGTGTACTAAATGTCCAAAATTAATTATTCAAAACACCCGTGACACACCAGCAGAAAGAAAGCCGTGTAGCTTACGTAGAAACTGGAACTAATAGCTAGCTATTCTGCCTGACATATATTTCTAAAGTTTTACAAGGTCCTTTGAAAGGTCAGGAGAGTAGATAATCAAAATAATAACTATGATAAGCTGTTGTCTTTCATGCTTGATAGTCAGCCATGATTACTGAATGCTGGACACCACAAAGCAGTCATAGGGATACTTTTATCTTCACTTAATTAGTAAAGCAATCATAGGGATGTTTTTTTACTCTATATATACACTTGTTTATAATTATTATAATTATATATATATATATATAGTTTGAACCTGTGGGAAAGCAATCATAGGGATGGCCCTACGGGCCATAATAACATGTAAGAGGATGTAGGAATTGTAATAACAAATAATTATAATATTGCAGTAAATTATGAGACTGTCTCTTTCTGGACACCATTCCTGCAGAAAATATCAGTACTGTAAAAAAAAAACAGTATAGTCATCACGTATTTGATCAAAAATTCCTAATCGAAACAAGAATAATAAAAAATCATTTGAAAGAGTGTGTAGGGATATAGCTACTGAGTCATTTAAAAAATAGAATCAAAACAAGAATAATATAGAAACATGTTCAAAAATGAAAGAGGATGTAGGAATTGTAATAACAAATATATAATTAGCAGTAAATTTTGACTACTGTCTCCTGGACACCATTCCTGCAGAAAATACCAATACTGTAAATGAAACAGAATAGTCATCACGTATTTGATCAAAAATTTACCTGAATTCCTAAAAAATAGAATTGAAACAAGAATAATAAAAAACTTTTTAAAAAATGAAAGAGTATGTAGGGATATAGCTATATCAAAACCGAAAAAGCACAGGAACAGGATGGCTTTGGCAACAAAATGAAATACCATGCACTTCCACAAAACAACCCTACATAAGTATAGACAACTTAAGTAAAGGCAAAACACAAAGAAGTGATACTTATGTACAGTTGTTATGTGGAAGTGGTATTTCATTTTGTTGCCAATTACAAAGCCATCTTGTTCCTGTGCTTTTTCGGTTTTGATATATATCCCTACATACTCTTTCATTTTTTTTAAATGTTTTTTATTATTCTTTATATATTAGCAATATGAGAGCGTTAATAAGAAAGTTCTTGGGGTGTGATTCTCTCACAAAAGAATGAAGATTGTTTGTTTATTAATTTTATTAATGAACAGGTTTAGAAAATGCTCCCAGATGAATCTATAACACACTTGAGTGCGGATTCTGTAAATTGTGATAATAACGAAGAGGCACAAAACTATTGAATGGAGTTTCTAAATTCATTCACTTGTAATGTTGGCAAATAATTCATAAACTATTGACTCTCTTACTACACATAATTTGGTATTTCAATGATATCTCTCATAGGTGGCTCAAGATCAGCCATGAGAATTCCATTTCCTAATTCAAGAAGCCATTTAGAAAACTCTTGCTCTTCTTGGTTTGTATGCATATTCTGCGTTAGTTTTATTTGCTGAAAATGTTGCCATAGAATTGACCTTTTAAGGCATGTGTCTATAACAACTGCAAGAGATACAACAGGGAGAACTTGTCTGAAATCTCCACCTAATAACATAACATTTCCTCCAAAACATTTCCTGTAATATCCTGCAAACATCTATCAATAGCGTTCAATGGTATCATTGATGCTTCATCTATAATAAGCATGTGTATCTATATCAATCTGACTCATCCTGTGTCTTCTTATTCTATGTCTATTTCTATCAGATGTTGACTGGGGAATAGGCATGTTAATTCAAAGTGAATTGATATGCAATCCATATGGTTGCAAACAATATCAATTCTAAAATATCTATATGTATTGCACATCACTACAATGTAAAGTTGTAAACATTTAGAATAACTATAATTACACATTTAGACTAACTAATTTGTTTAGAGCTTGTTAAATTCTGATTTTCTGATAATTTAAATTGCTGAGTTAGTAAACAACATTAGATATCAATACAATGTTCTATTAACTACAGTAATAGGTATGTCCATTAGCGGAGGTACAGAGGTGCTATCAATACTGGTAGATGTCTCTGAAGAAGATGAAGAAGAGTAGATGGAGTGACAGTCTAAAGAAAAAAAAAGGTGCTATATAAGTATGTAAACAAGAAATGTGTGAGCTATAAATTATGCATGAAGAAGTTTAAAGTAAGAGAGTGCAAATTATATACATCAGGGAGTATGTTTCACTGCATAAGCATAAGAAACATTCTCATACCTTATTCAAATTTTAAGAGGAGGATTGTAGTTCACCAATGATTGAAGAACAAAGACTCTAGCAAATGCACATTCATCGTTGCTAGCTGTCTACTATACAAGATACAAGATAGTTTACTCTACCTGAAACAATGTCTTTAATTGTGCAATACTTAATCTATATATAGGCCCAATGCAATTAACTAGCTTAGAGGGGTAGGAGATTGCCTACAGCTGTACCATTAATATTAAGTCCTGAAACTTCAGTTTAAATAAATGTTATTGAGTGGCTCCAGTACTTTTTTTAGTTGTTTGAAAGCAGGGTGATCAATCACAATTTTACTAGGGCTGGGACGATTAATCGATTAATCGACTAATCAATCGATATTGAAAATTCTCCTGATTATCGATTATAAGTCTCTGATATCGATTATGCTAATATTCCAAACGACATACTTTTCCAGCGCGTGACGGCAAATAATGTACAATATTAAAGTGATAAGAAGCCTTTTTGATCATCAAATGGGAGGAGTTTCCTGTAGTAATTGACTTAATTGACCTAATTACTTCCGCTGATTTTAATCGATTATCAATCGACTTGAGTTAGTGATAATCGATTTCAGAATCTCAGCCGATTCCCAGCCCTAAATTTTACCTGTAATTGTTCTTGTATCCTCCAATGATGGTGTAATCCACGTACTATATCCCATATACATTACTAATACAGTAACAATTAATACCATTCCATATACAGGTACAGCAACTGCCCAATATCTAATGCAGAGAATTACAAAACGTGTTAAAACAAGAATCCAGGTGCTGTATTTGTCACTTGTATTCACATTTTTAAGTGATAATATAATGTGTCACATGCAGGCATGGGGACTAGTACATTTGTAAGAATAGTACAAGTACATTTTTAAGGATTTGTAAAGTACAAGTACAAGTGCTACTATTACAAGTACATTTGAAAGTATTTAAGGACAAGAAGTACAATAGCTTCGAGCTGAAAAGTCCTGAAGTCAAAGCATTAGTACTTGGTACTGTTCACTGACAATATTATATCTGATGAACATCATCTGTTTAAATTTACTATCACTTACTTAGTCAAGGGTGAAAGTTATTAACAATGCAGAACTTATACTCAACTAAGGGCTCAGTCAATTAATGGGCGTGGTGTATAATGAACACACACTAGAGCTACAGCAGCAGGATGAAATTAGCTTGTGAGACTAACAAATTAATAGCTAATATACACTAAGATGAATTGAAAAACCCACTTCCCCCTCTAGTATATGAAATCCTGACATCAATATTGGCATTATACCGTTATCAGCAGTTACAATCTTATGCAATAAACTACATTATCATATATCATAAAAGGTCATGATTACGTTTGTTCATTCATTTGTAAATACACTAACTTTTGAGGTAAATAAGTTAATCCAATTGAATGCAGCCAGAGATCAGGCAAAAATGCCCAAAGAAAGTATAACACTGTAGAAAACAACATCAATTGACTGAAGAGCTGTATATATATATATATATATATATATATATATATAACTATATTTATTTATCAGTAAACAGCCAGGAGAATTAACTCTGGACAAAGGGAACTCCTCATCAGGATGTCCAGAGTTACCTACATTCACTCACGTCCATATCATAAAACATCAAATTAGCTAATATACTAACCTAATATACCATATGTAATAAGGTAAAAGGCAAATCCATAGATTGCTCTCACAGGATTTGCATTTGGGTCAGCCATTTTTCTAATTTGAAATTTTAAATTCCGTTAAATTAGAAAGTGGGCGGAAGTAAGTGGTAATTGTTTCTGAGAAATTCTGACCGTTCTCCTTCAAGTCCTCGCTGTGACAGATATTATTGATATTTCGTGAACAACAGCTTCATATAAAAAGGTATTTGATATTGAAGTCTTGGTTTAAACCAATTTTTGTGTGTCTGTGTGACATCCAAAAGATCATATCATGGATAATTTAGAGTTGATATTCATGAAATTAGCAGAGTAACAACTTTAAAAGTATGTAATGTTTGGGAAGGATTATTTCGCTATATAGATTATAGTTCATGTATTCTTATCAGCTGGATACTAGAACATAATCCTAGGAAATTTATAAAGTGCCCATTACACAGAGTGTTTAGTACGAAAATCCACATCGACACTCTTTAATGATGAAATGGTATTTATCTTGCACTTGAAGTAAAGACTTAATGATATTAACATTAACAAGTATGTGTAATTATAATGTTTGTAACACGGTATACATGTATCTTGGTAAAAGTGAAACCATTTATTTCGTAGTCATGATTGGGGGTGTATTTGTTTACAATCACAAAGGAGAAGTTCTAATCTCTCGTGTGTTCAGGGATTCTGTGACGTGAGTTTATTTCTTTACTGAATCATTTGTTCCATTGCAAAATGTGCTTGGTTTTGAGGTATTATTATGTACAAAAAATGGTTAAGAAACCATTAATTTTGATACAGAATTAAATATCTATGAAGTGAGTACATCAACTTTGTTCAGATTTTAACCCTAACGACAAGAGACCCTAGACTTTGGCGAATTATGGCACCACGTTACACCCACATGAATTGCAATAAGATACCCATGCTAAGTTGGTTTCTTACCCAGTTTTTGTGTACTATAATACCTTGGGTTTTATATAGAAGGAGGGCAGGAATTCCCCCCTTCCCAAGTTCATTGTACACCATAGTTAGTGAAATATTTGATATACAGTAAATGCCTGTACACATAAATTTCAAACAATTAGATTTGTGAAAATGTCTCTAACATTAACGCTATTATTGTAGCCACACTACCTTGTTATGATAATAGAGCTCATACAGCAGTTAGCATACTCCTTCCATCAGTAATGGCAATGAATGGTGTTCTCTAGAAATGGAGCTTTTGCAATCATCTGCATCTATTATGTTCTTTAACTCCACTTAGGAACCAATAATGGTTTCATAGTTCTTTCCATGCAGTAGGAGCACACCATGTAATACATGCAGATGCCATTTCATGTGGTACATGTATTTGTCCACTCAAAATATTGAAAGTGCTTGTTGTCGTTTGATGTAAATGAAATATGTGTGAATATTCTATAACCTCTATATGCCATCTCGAATGGGCTTAATATTTTTTATGTACCACAATACTGTGTGTTATTAGAGTCTATTATATATCACAGTGCTCAGTCTCTAGTTGATATTTTGACTTCGCATCCTTCATAAATATAATGCAGAATAGCTTGCTACCATTTCATGGTCTGATCCTATCATACAAATAACAAGTGAACCATTAACATGACACTAATATATTAATTTGTGTTGATTTCTAGAAACATTCTGTTTTAACTTTAATCAGCTGCATAAGGCCTTCAGTTCATATCAATAATTAGATTAAAATGAGAACACTGAGATGATTAAACTCTTGGAAATGGGAACTCATTTGTAATGAGCTTAAATGTTTAACTCATATATACGTAACCCTTTATCCTTTCTCTGATGATTCTGTGAGGTCTAACATACATTATTTATTCCTGGTCAATCTGTATTTACTGTCTGTTCTTTTCCCATACACAGTCGCGCTACCATAGATGCATTTCGAGTTAGTGTAATCCATGCCAGACATATAGTTCGCTCTCCTGTTGTCAATATTGCCAGAACCAGTTATTGTTATGTTAAGAAAGGAGCTTTATGGGTAGTAGCCTGCACTCAACAGAATGTCAATGCAGCCCTTGTTTTTGAATTCTTACACAAAATGATTGAACTGTTTTCATCTTACTTTGGAGACATCACTGAAGAAAACATTAAAAATAATTTTGTCTTGATTTATGAGCTACTGGATGGTGAGTACAATACTATTACCCATAATCTTCATATACATGTACTCATGTACAGGGTTGGTAGATATTGACAGTAAATATTGCACATGGTTAGGTACTGCATGTAAGGGTCATAAATAATTGATTTCCCAACCCTACTCATGTAGTCGATAAATTGCATAACACATCATAACAGTTGTATAGGTAAATATAAGCAGGTTATATCACACACATTAGTACAGCCTCTGCTAAGGTGTGAAGGTGGAGCGGAAGGCTACTGTAATCATTCTGTCCGTCAGTCAGCAAAATTCAAGTGAACCTAGGAACATTAGCACTTTGAAAATACTACCAGCAAACGTCAAATCATACAAGGATCAAAAGTAACAATAGGCTTTTGCTAAAACCTTTCTGTTTTAAAGTTATGACAATTTTTGTAACTCACGGTCGCCATTTAACAACTTTCAGAAGACTTCTGGTAACAAAAAAGTTCACTGAAACACAGCTCATCTAGCACTGAATCTTTAGTTTAGTATTAGTTGTAGTACTCAATACAGAAAAGTGTTTAGTTTAGTATTGGTTCTAGCACTCAATCTTTAATTTAGTATTAGTTGTAGTACCCAAGGTTCAACACTTGTATTATTACTATGCAGAAGTGTTAACTTTTGACATATAATTTGTTCATAACAATTTAGTTTAGTTCTAGTAATATAATTGAATTTAGTTCGAGTACCCACAAACTAGAAAACACTAACATATACATGTATATCAATAAAATTATATAATTATACATGTATAATATAAACCAGATATAGCACTCGTGGTATGACATAACCTTTACATATTACATATATATATATATGTATATATAATTATACATATGTATAATATATACATATATAGTCATTACAAAGACATGATTATGATTACGATTACACTATGATTACTGAGACTGATTACGATTACAATTACGGTCAAAATATGCTGATTACGATTACGATTACAAAACCATGATTACAATTATGATTACAATTACATACATTTTTTTCTTGGAAACAGGAAATGAACAATAACTATTAGATTTTAACTGTTATATCTTATGATTTATGAACAATAACTATTACATCTAATAAACATCAACTTTTCAAAATGTTCATCACAGAGAAGGCACCCTTTAGGTCTAAAGATTTTTTCAGCAATGGAAAAAAGTTGCTCAACTCACTCAATAAAAGAGCCCAGCTGCTTGTGAAATTATCAATAATCTTCAATGGTTACAGACGATTACATATGATTACAGAGCATGATTACGATTATGATTACATAAAATTTTAAAGGTGTGATTACGATTACGATTACAAAAAAAGTGTAATCGGCCCCAAGCCTGCTGGGGACTCATGAGACTCAAGAGACTACTAGAGAATCATGAGACTCAGAGAGACTCATGGGACTCAAAGAGACTACTGGTTGCACATGTGCAGTACGTTTCTTACAAGACTATTGCACACATGCAATAACTTTGTGCTATGTGTGTTTTAATGTCTAATCATTCGACTGCTTTTCTGTAATCTGATTGGCTATAACTGAACTAATAGTAAGAAGGCAACGAAGTTGATGATTATGATTATGTTGTGATGTGAGTACTTTGAGACCTACCTTTTGTAGAGTAGAAAATGTATTGAAATGTTTACTATTCTCCACTTAGTACATGTAGCCATCTTCACTTAGTACATGTAGCCATCTTTACTTAGTACATGTAGCCATCTTCACTGAGTACATGAGCCATCTTCACTTAGTACATGTAGCCATCTTCACTGAGTACATATAGCCATCTTCACTTAGTACATGTAGCCATCTTCACTGAGTACATATAGCCATCTTCACTTAGTACATGTAGCCATCTTCACTGAGTACATATAGCCATCTTTACTTAGCACATGTAGCCATCTTTACTTAGTACATGTAGCCATCTTTACTTAGTACATGTAGCTAGCCTATCTTTACTTAGTACATGTAGCCATCTTCACTGAGTACATGAGCCATCTTTACTTAGTACATGTAGCCATCTTTACTTAGTACATATAGCCATCTTCACTTAGTACATGTAGCCATCTTTATGTGTGTTTTAATGTCTAATCATTCGACTGCTTTTCTGTAATCTGATTGGCTATAACTGAACTAATAGTAAGAAGGCAACGAAGTTGATGATTATGATTATGTTGTGATGTGAGTACTTTGAGACCTACCTTTTGTAGAGTAGAAAATGTATTGAAATGTTTACTATTCTCCACTTAGTACATGTAGCCATCTTTACTTAGTACATGTAGCCATCTTTACTTAGTACATATAGCCATCTTTACTTAGTACATGTAGCCATCTTTACTTAGTACATGTATCCATCTTTACAGAGTACATGTAGCCATCTTCACTCAGTACATGTAGCCATCTTCACTCAGTACATGTAGCCATCTTCACTTAGTACATGTAGCCATAGTCACTTAGTATGTGTAGTAGCTATCTTGCATATCACTTCATATCTAGATTCCCTTTGCTGAATAGTGAATACCTAATATTTTTTACTATTTTTGGCTGAATATTAGTGCTAGGCAGTATGGTATATGGAGAAAAACTATCACTATAAATGTCCACCATTCAGTAATCATGGTTGACTTTCTCATGCCTGAAAAACAACAGCCTATTATACGTGTAGTTATTATTTTCATTATCTATTCTTCTTACTTTATCAAGAATGTTGTAGAACTTTAGGAATATATTTAAGATAGAAAAGCTATTAGTTCCAGTTTCTTTGTAAGTTATGAGCATTTTCCCAAAGACCAATATAGATCCAGAGCATGTAGTACGAGATCTGACTATTTTATATGACACTGTTTGACACTCTGTAGATACATATAGCTACTTAACAATTAATTGGACTACTTTACACTCTGTAGGTACAGTAGCTACTTAACAATTACTTGGTTTACCCAGTAGGTTTATAAGGGATTTAGATATTTGGTACTGGCCAATCAGATCACTCAGTTTTTATTAAGTAAATGTATATATTAGGTTTGGGTGATGGTAATGATAGTATGAGTATTGTTAACGTCAATGTTACTATCAGAACTGGGATAGCTAAAAACTACTATCATGATAGTGGACATCTGGTTATGAGCATGTGCATTTGACATTGTCTCGCTTCAACATACCCACAACCATGTGAAAAAAAAGTGTGAAGATTACAAGGAATGTTTCTGATGAGATCAATCTTGACAAAGAGCTGGAGGGTTCTAGGAGTGGTGTATGGGAGTACTTAGTTTCTCTACCACAAAGTGGAAAATGCTCAATCTGTATCCAAATTTTAGTTTCACTAGGTTGATAGTATTCACTGTCGTTCAAGTATCTATTGAGTATTGTGATAATTCAAAATTTTATTATCACCCAGCTGTAGTGTATACATGTAATTTATTGTTATGTTCATATAAAAACTGTACTAAGAACTATACATTGTACATTGTATAATCCACTTTTACACATCTCCATATAAATCTTTACTGCATATATGCAGTGTATGTCCTGAAGTAAAAAAAGTACTGCATAAGTTCTACATGTAGACACAAATGTGAATACAAAGATACTATGTCCTTTCATTTGTTTCTATAATCTGATTAAATATTGATCTATCTCTCATTACAGAGATTTTAGATTATGGTTATCCTCAGAAAACAGATAGTGGAATACTTAAAACTTATATTACTCAACAAGGAATTCGTGGACAGGTTAATTGATACAATAGTAATACATAATGAGTTAGAGGAAGACCAGTAATTTCCCTCCCTAAAGCCACCCCCTAAACCAAAATGTATTGAGCAAACATACACCCCATGTATAACATAAATACAGTGTGACTGGTCATACACACTTATATATCGATGTTTTATGCCAAAGTGTTTGTATTTTTGTGTTTAAGAATGTCTAGTATTACATAAAAGAGTTAAATCTGTTAAATGAGGTCCTTCAATTGCAATTGTTCAAGGATAAGCAGCTGCATAGCAAAGTTTCTTTGACTGTATAACATCTTACCATGAAACCAGTGTATAATTATACATATACATGTTTGTGTGTTCATGTATACATGACTATGTATTATTATAATTATCTTCTCTCTTTATCAGTCAATTGAAGAACAGAAACAAATAACTAGTCAAGTAACAGGTCAAATTAGTTGGAGAAGAGAGGGAATTAAATATCGTAGAAATGAACTTTTTCTAGATGCTCTAGAGAGTGTTAATCTTCTTATGTCCCCTCAAGGTACATGTACATATATGCAAAGTCCTTTGTTCATGTGGTAAACATTCCTAATTTACCATACGAAGTTTTTGCTCAGCAAACTGAAATATGAATTAATAGAAGTGTTCTTTCTGATCATAATAATGAATAATGCTATCTCCCCGCTTCATCACACATTATACAAAATTAATAATAACATTTTCAATGAAAATGATAGAATATGTAAGGAATGTAACAATCCCAAAAGTATGCAAACATCGTCACCCAGGAGGTATAATCAAGATTTACTGCCAATGAAATTAAACAAACCACTTCCATATATCCATATATCACTAAAAAGTAAAAGACTAGTAGCTGTAGTGTTATATTGAACTAATTTGTTCATCAGAATGAAGTTTTAAGAGTGTCAAAAAACATGCATATTTAATGATTGGGCTGACCTACATGTACATGGTTACTGTAAATGGTTTGGAAAATTGTGTGTGTGTGTGTGTGTGTGTGTGTGTGTGTGTGTGTGTGTGTGTGTGTGTGTGTGTGTGTGTGTGTGTGTGTGTGTGTGTGTGTGTGTGTGTGTGTGTGTGTGTGTGTGTGTGTGTGTGTGTGTGTGTGTGTGTGTGTGTGTGTGTTTGATAATAAGATCAATGTGTGGTTGGATGCACCAGAGGTGGCTAAGTACACTTGGGTTGATACCAACCAAAAACAAAGAGTGCTGTCTATTGCTCACAACACCGAAGCTGACTTTTCCCCACAGAGAAGTATATTTCTCTCCCGAGGCTAGCATGAGTATTGGGCTTCTTAAGTTTAAGGCTTTTTTCAACAGCTTTAGGAGCTGTGGGACAACCTTCAGTGCTGTCACATGGGCAGGTTTATTACCCTCGCCGCGTAGCGTAGGCGGAAGGGTACGGTAATCGTTTTGTCTGTGTGTCTGTGTTTCTGTGTGTCTGTGTGTGTTAGCAATTTTTCTTGAAAAATAAAAACATTGACATTTCAAAAGGGGTACTGATAGACTTCAAATTATACAAGGAAAAAAAATAACGTAGGAATTCTTCTTAAACCTTTTGGTTCTAAAGTTATGACAATTTTTATAACTCACAGTTATTGTTTCACCACTTTAAGATGAAACGAGGGCAATAACGAGAGAAAATGTGGACACACGAAACACAAGTGGTCCTCTTGCATGGCTGTCGCTAGCCAAGAAACGCTTCAAACCCAAAACAATCGATGTTATGGTTGCTACTACATCACCATTGATGCAAGATAGTAGAGAGCTACCTAGCTCCGGCTCCACCTACAGGTATGACGTACGTACGTACGTCCATGCAGCGTCATGTACTAAACACGTGATCCAGGTGATTCAATACGTTTTCACACGTTGGAGGTAGACTTGAGAACGTCTTCGAAGGAAAACAGAGAATAAGATGTAAGATATATATATATATATTAGTTTTTTTCATTACTTCTATTCTTCTGTGTGTATTACACATAGATATCAAGAACCTCAGCTCTAATATATAACTTTAATAGCAACATAATATCTATTATGATGTACACATTATACAATATTATCACATCTACTTTCGATAAACATAATTATTTACAATTACTTACAATTATTTACGTTTAAAGTTTAAACTTCATACATCACACGTTACTACTTAACCACGTAGGCGAGGGTCCCGTCCCGACGGCGCTCGTTTGTTTTTGTAAATATTTTCATAAATAGTATTTAACACTCTTAACTTTTAACATATTCACATATGCTTTGATGCTTTGGTGTTACTGGACTCCTGGCAGGGATAGTCTGGTCTTGGAAACCAGAACTGGGGGTTAAAGACATCTTTGGTGGGATCCCAACCCTCCCCTCTCTATCCGTATCTGAAAATGCTTATAGAGTCCTGTTTACCAATGCATCAGTTAATACATGTAATAAAAACTTACTTACAAAACTTTGAAATTAAATAATGGCCCATTCTTCCCGGATTATAAAAGATCCTACTCCCTTGAAAACGTTACCTACCATGTGCTCTCTTAATTAAACTTAGGCGGGCGTTTTAATTAATAATTAATTCTTACAAGGCTATTACTATTACAGATGCTGCTGTTGTGTGTGTGTTTAGAAAAAAGATAGACAGTGTTTGCCAGATCCTCAGGCCATCAACTGAACGAACAGGCGGCCGTACGGGGACTGACTCCCAACCGAATAACAGACCTCTCTCTGTCAGGAGGTAACTTCTCCTCTGAAGCTTCAGTGGTACGAGTATCCGACACTTACTCCATTTCGTTAATATAAGCTAAAATATTAACATGCTATACATTTACGTAGTTAATGATAAATTAGTTTTTTAATAAATTGAGCGATTAGTAGCTATATAATTTTTATGCTTCGATTCTTAATTCTGGTCATCAGGGGAGTTCCCAATCCGGTCATTACTAGGTCAACAGGTTTCGGTTCCTTTAATCTCCCAACCTGTTGTTAGCTACGGAAAGGGCGGAACCACTCCCAAGCAGGAGTCCAGAGCAGTGGAACACGTGTCAACGTATAGGGTAATGTTTTCTACCACGTGTTATTATTTTATTCTATTTTATTTTATTATTTTTTGTTTCCACTTATATTGAACATTCATACATAGGTTTGTGGTATATTAACAACTCTCTTACTCTATTTGAATAGGTCCAGCAATACATTATAGATATATACCAAATATACATTATAGATAATTTTAAACAATTTGTATTTAACAATATTTAGCAATATATTATTAGGATGCAAGTAGATACACATACCTGACAAATCTTCTAGACAGATACCATGTGAATTTGTGACTTTGTAACATGTGACAAGTTATAAGTTCAGCATGTGACATTAAAGGCTAAGCATGTGGTATAACAGTCTAATTTCGGAATTCAGCTTAAGTGTTTATTATTCATGCCATAGTGTTAATTATATATACTTTAAAGTGTGTGTCATATAATTAAGGCCACATCATAATATATAATTTAAAGTATTTTTTATTATAGTAGTTTTTTTGTTTATTTATTTATTATAGTAGTTTTTTATTTATTTAGTTACAGTTTCTTTAGAGAGAAAGAGAGAGAGAGAGAGAGAGAGAGTGTGTGTGTGTGTGTGTGTGTGTGTGTGTGTGTGTGTGTGTGTGTGTGTGTGTGTGTTGTGTGTGTGTGTGTTGTGTGTGTGTGGTGTGTGTGTGTGTGTGTGGTGTGTGTGTGTGTGGTGTGGGTGTATGTGTTTGTGACTGTATGTGTGTGTGTGTGTGTGTGTGTGTGCATCTAACGATGCATGAGTTTTACATCACTCACTGTCTTAGCGACTTCTGTTTCTAACAAAGCAAGTTAGAATCTTTGAATATGTATACTTTGAAAGTTATAAAACTGAGAAAGGTTTCTTATGAGCCCATTAAAAAATAATCATAATTAGATCTATTAATGTTTATTTAACACGTGTTTAAGTGGTATCCTCTGTAACTTTGATTAATATTTGTTGATTGATATTGTTAATAGCATGCCTTTATCAAATTGGAAAGTAAAAAGAGGAAAAGGAAGAAAGGATTACAGGATGAGGAGGAAAAAGAGGCTAGAAGAAAGAGCAATGCACTAACAAAACTTGCAATACATGTAAAAGCATTGTCAATGACAAAATTGGAATCTGTTCTAAATGTTCTACATCACAACACCTAAACAAATGAAGTAAACAGATATCAGTGGAGCTGATTGTTGCTGCAGGAGATAAAAGGTGTACTGTAGTAGCTTTCCTCCCAATAATCCATCAAATAATAAAGGATGATACCAATGATGTAGATGACAGTTGCTCGAGTAAGACCCTTGTATTCTGACATGTAGTGCTAATGACATCATTAACTCTGTCAACCGAAAATGATTTATTAACATAAAGCAGACTATAAATTATGATCATTATTTCATATACAATTGTTGCAAAACAATACCAAAAATTATAAAAGTGAATATCAAATTCGATTTTTTTTTCCTAAATAAAACCAAATATCTCATAAAGGAAGTAATAAATTTAATTAATAATGCCTTCTTTCATCCTCTCTTATTCATACCATGTGCACTGCCAGAGTATTGTATGTAAAAATTACTGGTACTCAAGTGGCTCACTTTAAAGTTTTTACCGTGTACATGCAATGGCTGGGTGGACTATACCTGCAGTGTTGTTTTGTTATCAACTTTTACATTGTATATAGTCATAGTTATGATATTCTATGCATCTGTCTATCATATTTGTGTACAGACCTGATTACAGTAACCATCTGCTCTGCCTATGCGGGCAGGGGTTAATAATTACAACCCAAAAGAAGTAGTAATATGAGGAGACTCTAACAAGACCACACCCCTTATGTATAATTAATTACCTGAATTTTATTCGTGTGCGTGATTTCAGGCTCTACCATCTGGCTACATGTGATGTGTGTAGTGAGTTACTTTACACATACGTGTAGTCAGTCACAAAGGAACATTCCTTATTGAGCAAACAATAGGTCTGTATCCGTCCTTGCATTCATTATTTACTGTATTGTATCATCCTCATACAGGGCAAGTATTATCATCACATGTGTCTGGTCGTGTTGTGATGAAGAGTTATTTAAGTGGCATGCCTGAATGTAAGTTTGGTATGAATGACAAACTTCTAATTGATCGTCAGGCTAAACCTTCAACACCTGAAGCTCAGACTTTGGAATCACAACTAGCTAAGAGGTTAGTAAAGGAGTATGCAGCAATTATGAACAGCAGTGTGGACTCATTATGGCCTTTCTGATAATAACATTTGTTGACATGTATAAATACATAGGCATTGCCTTAAAATTCTGTAGTGTTATAAAAGAAATCAGATCTTGTATTGTACAGTACATGTATTAGATGTCTGAAGAAACTTTTTGCAAAACTTTGAACATGAAACGAAATGAAATTTTGGTATCCAGAATCTGAAAAAGGATACTGAATAGTTTGTTGTGTACAACATCATAATAGAACATTTTTAAAGGTTTTAAGTTCCTTCTTTTAACTAGTTCAATAAAATTAAAATAAAACTAGAACTAGGTCGTAAAGAAACAAATACAACATGTATATACTATACATGCAGTATTTAGTACACAATACAGTAAAATTGGAATGTTAACAGCTTTGTATTTATTACTTACTCCAAACAATTAATTTTCACATATATCATACACTGTACATTATATAATAATAATACTGCACTTATATGGATACACTGTACAATGTACAAACTGTCTTATCATACACTGTACACTGTATAATAATAATACTGAACATAATTATATGTACATTATATAATACTGTCTTATCACACACTGTACATTATATTATAATAATACTGAACATATATGAATAAACTGTACATTATATAATACTGTAATGTATCATACACTGTACATTATATAATACTGTACATATATGGATACACTGTACATTATATAGTACTCGTACACTGTACATTATATAATACTGTACATATATGGATACACTGTACATTATATAGTACTCGTACACTGTACATTATATAATGCTGTATATATATCGATACACTGTACATATATGGATACACTGTACATTATATAGTACTCATACACTGTACATTTATATAGTACTCATACACTGTACATTATATAGTACTCATACACTGTACATATATGGATACACTGTACATTATATAGTACTCATACACTGTACATTATATAGTACTCATACACTGTACATATATGGATACACTGTACATTATATAGTACTCATACACTGTACATATATGGATACACTGTACATTATATAGTACTCATACACTGTACATATATGGATACACTGTACATTATATAGTACTCATACACTGTACATATATGGATACACTGTACATTATATAGTACTCATACACTGTACATATATGGATACACTGTGCATTGTATTGTACTGTCATATCATACACTGTACATTATATAATACTGTACATTAATGGATATACTTGTATGTGTTAGAGTAATAGTTAGCAAGTAAACAGCCAATCCAAAGCCAAGGACAAAGCTAAAAACATGGCACTTTTGTTTTCATCACATTTATGAGTACATTTTGTGAAGTGCAAGTACATGTGATTAACACTTATACTTAAGTAGTTCATAGTATCTATTCTTTAAACACTTTTTAAGCACTTTCAAAGCACAAACACTTTGAAGATAAACATTCTGTTGAAGGCACTTTGAACCATCCAGAAAAATGTTTAGGCTTGAAAAGTGCAGACTACCTTTATATTGAACTAAGAAATTCTAATAATATTATTATTATCAGAAGTAATTATTACCATACTTATGCAGTCATAATTTGTTTTTGCTTGTGCTTCAAGTATTTAGTATTATAAATATATATTATAATTAGAGAGAGAGAGAGAGAGCAAGAGAGAGAGAGAGAGTGTGTGTGTGTGTGTGTGTGTGTGTGTGTGTGTGTGTGTGTGTGTGTGTGTGTGTGTGTGTGTGTGTGTGTATATGTTGCCATAGCAACCATATTTTAAGGTGGATAACTAAGCTTGTGAGCCAACATGGGGTAAGCACAAAGAAGCACTATGTAAAAGGCTATACGAGTATACATATACATTAATGTGCTTACATAAGAGCTCAATTGAGTGTTGAACCTTAATGGCAGTGCTTACATCTAGAATATCTGATTTATCTGTGAATAACATTTTATTAATTTTTGTGTAGTAATCAGCTCCTGTGTACATATATTTCTATAGGAGTGGTCAGAATCCCAAAGTAGGAGTTGCTATTGACGACTGCACATTTCATCAATGTGTTAAACTAAGCAAATTTGAAAGTGAGAGAAGTATCAGTTTTATACCACCAGATGGAGAGTTTGAACTCATGAGGTAAAACTATTTGTGTCATAATTATGGAGATAAAATATCGCTATGATTACATTATGATGAACAGCTACATGTAGTTAGCTACTACCTTCCCACTGGTCTGAATCATAAATTATATAGACTATGTGCAAGTTGAATCACTCACGCATTCCCATGCACTCCATTGCCCGACTCTATTTTGTAATTTCATTTTGGCTGAACAGCAGTGTTCCTGATTCAACTATTATGTGAAACAAGATATATTGTGAAACAGTATCCTTTCCAGTGACTATGTATCAATCATTGCTGATGCCACTAGTGTCTGTACTTTTGCCACTAGTGTCTGTACTTTTCTGTGTATTCGAAAGCTGTAGCCTGAAGAAGTAATTGTAATTTCAGTCTAAGTGCACAGAAACTGAAGTACTTCAAAGTTCTAAATAATGATTTCCTCATGTCTGAAACTTATTATACTTACTTTTTTTAAGATTCTTTGTACTGTTTCTCTGCTATATACAATAGTTATTAGCAGTTTTACATTCTTCCTGAATCTTCCTGCTGGTTTGTAACTCGAGTATGCATTCTTTTGTGTGCTACACCCATTAATTGACAGAGCCCCCCCAGAATGATGCAACTTCCTTAACTACATGTACGTACATGTACACAACACATACTCGCATAATTGACACAAACATATATATATATATATATATTATATATATATATATATATATATATATATATATATATACATGTATACACATACATTAAACCCCATGGAAAGCAATTATAAGAATGCCCCTGTGGGCCATAAAAATACATTAATCTTCATTATTATAATTATATTGAAACTTTTTTTTTTAATTAAAAGAATAATTATTTTATTGCTAGCTTTTTAATATCTGCAGATACTATATACATTTACATAGCCAGCCCATATGAAAAATGGTTCATTACTTTTACCTCTGGTTTGTTTTACACTCCTCCCTGTATTTTATATTAACTCTTAGGTATCGTACTACAAATGATATAACACTTCCATTTCGTGTGATTCCACTTGTAAGAGAGACGTCTCGTCAACACATGGAGATTAAAGTTGTCTTGAAGTCACTTTTTAAACCCAGTCTCAATGCTCAACATGTTGAGGTACGTAAATTAGGTTGTGATACTGCATGTACATATAAATGTGAATTTGGCTCTGTACCTGTAAATTGGCTCTACACATACATGTAAGTCATTAGCTCCATGTTTTCATAGGTCACTGTGTCACTTAGCATCTTCATTTTGGGTTGTGAACCATGAATCCTTTTATGGGTAGGACCTACCCTATGATCGCTTTCTGACCAATTATATACATTATAAATATATGTGATTATATGTTTGTGTGTAACCTACACATTGTAGATGTACATGTAGTTCAGGAAATTAATATTAGAAATTAATATTAGAAATGAATATATTAAACAAGATATATATAGGGAGAAAAGTATCCCTATGATTGCTTTGTTGTGTCCAGCATTCATGGCTGATTTTATCATGCCTGAAACACAACAGCCTATTATAGTTATTATTTTGATTATCTACTCTCCTTACCTTTTAAAAGACCTTGTAGAACTTTAGTTTTAGGTAGAATAGCTAGCTATTAGTTCCAGTTTCTATGTAAGCTACAAACAGCTTTCTTTCTTTCTTCCTGCTGGTCTGTGGAGTTTGAGTACATGTTCTGTTATGCGCCATGCCCATTAATTGACCGAGCCCCCGGAATAACGCAACTTCCTTAACCACGTATACAATGCACACTGGCATTAGTGACACAAGAATATATATTAGAGCTGGGAATCGATTGAGATTCTGTAATCAATTATCACTAACTTCATAATTAATTAAAACCAGTGGAAGTAGTTAGGCCAATTAAGTCAATTATGTCAATCAATACAGGAAACTCTTCCCATTTGATAATCAAAAAGGTTTCCTGTTGCTGTTGCATGCTTGAAAAGTATGTCGTTTAGAATAATTTGATACATGTATCGCAGACTTATAATTGATAATCAGAAGAATTTTCAATCAATCAATTAATCATCCCACCCCTAACATATATATATTCAAACCCGTTGGTAAGCAATCAGAGGGATGGCCCTACGGACCATAAAAAAACTGTAATAGTACTAGTAATAGGGAAAAGTAAAATGTATTTGTATAGTGTATAGATTGCCCTGAGAGATGTTGTATGTGTAATTCCATCTTGAGAAACTAGTTTTGTATAATAATTTCAGGATTGTCCCCAGAAGTAAGAAGTAGAGTGGTGATATTAGCCACACGCAAAGTCTCACCCATTTTTTACACCACGTCACGACCCACTAATTTATCCAACTTGAACTACATGTACCTTATATCCATTATTGTACAGAAAAAGATCATTATCATGCTTACGATGCAATAAAAATATTTTTAAATGAAATAAAAAATTTTTCCTTGGAAAGTGGAGAAAACGTAATGTGATGTCACGTCACACTACCACACTCTCGGGGACAACCCTTACTTAACTTTAATAGTAATAGTAATAGTATATAATAGTACTAGACAACTGTGTAATAGTTTATATAATTAATTATTACATTGCAATGTACTATTCTCTGGACTATTTTTGCACATCGTAAATACAAATCGCTGCAATAAAAAAAAAACAAGTGCCATCACCATCAAGCATTGTTTAATTTATGAAAAACAAAAGTATAAAGTAATAAAAATCAAGGACAGACATTCTGCTATCATTGTGAAGAACTGAGAGGCTGCTATCAACTGAACTCAATTCAAAATCTTTTTTAAATATAGAAAGCGCATGAAAAATACGTGTATTTTATCTATAAGTCTTACATTTTAGTCTCTGTTTTATTTCACTGGAACTGGAGGCATCATTAAGCTTATAGATTAGCCTCATAAAAGGAAGCTAACAGAAGAAAATGATTTCAAATTCAATACACAATTTGCACGTTAATTGTAATGTTTATAGTACACATATGTATGTACTAATGAAATAAGGAATTAATTATTGTGATATTATCATTATTGCAATAATTTGGGAATTACCATTTGTGATATGATAATACCAATATTGCTCAGCTCCACTCCAAAGTTCCAAACCATCATACACTAGCAATGACAAACTAAAACACAACAACTTGCCACTGACAGTTTGTAAATACATAAGTCATCTTGTAAGTCAGGTACACAATACACACTCCTCATGCTCTTTCTTATTGAATACTAGCTATTCACATGACTAAGGAACAAATGATTTGTTGACAGAAGCTGGAAGAATATATTGAAGTTGATTGAATCACACGACATTCTCATGTTAAATATGCAAATAATTGAACTGTCTGCTGGTATTCCAGTATTCTGAAATACAAAATCATTTGCCCCCATAATATTACCCTGATGCTTCTCCATGTAGTGGGTATGACTAGGGATGAGACTAGATAGGTATCTTCATTACAGGTTCTTTTATAAGGTATGTCACTCCAGTGTCATGACCCCGGAATGACACAACTTCTTTAACTACGTGTACAAAGCACATGTGTAGATTAACCAGGCCCATCCTGTGATCATAGGGAAGACCCTGTGGACCATAAAAATTACAAACATAGTCTATATGTAACGATATCTCTCATGTATTTGTAAATGCTACATGTGCAATAATTAATTACTGTTGGCCAACCATCTTAAGCTAGAATTTTTGTGGTTTGCCTACACTACTTAATCGCTCGTGTAAGTTATGGTGCTCGCTATTTCTCTCTCTTTTCTTATTAGATCAAAATTCCTACACCTCCAAACACAGCTGGAGTGAAAGTGATAGCATTAAAAGGAAGGGCAAGATACAAAGCTGGAGAAAACTCCATTGTTTGGAAGTAAGTTACAATATATATTTTTGTTTATATATATCTGTTACTTGTATGTGAAGCTTCCGACCTCCAAATCTTAAGAGATTACTCAATTAATCTACCAAGTGCGAGCCCCTTGAATGATGTAACTTCCTTAACTATACATGTACATATACATCACATACAAATATGTGATACATACCCCCTCCACAAAAGGTCCAGTGATCATTAATGGACATTTCCTGCTTCACATACAATGGGAGTAGACTAACATGACTTTATGAGTTAATCATTTATGATTAAGCATAAATGAATGCATGTTTGAGCTATAGCAGCTTGTACAATTTGCAACTTATACTGAAGATACTTCACAAAAGTCATACAAGAACCTATAAATTATAAGATTAGTTGAAAACTAATAGGGTGTTTGGTTTCAGACATTAAAAGGTCAGCAATGATTACCACAGAGTACATACAATGTACGCACGTACATATACATGTACATGTGTGTGTACTGTATGTAGTACATACAGTACATGTACATGCAGCATGCATACATATGGAGGCAAACAGGTAGAGTGTAATACTGACCCCAACTGTGTCAGACTCCTATATACTATAGGGGACAAACTGTGTAGCAGTAGGGGTGCAATGTTTGTATACATAGGGACTATAAAGTGTAGGGGTACAATGTTTGTACCCGATAGATACATAGGGATTATACAGTGTAGGAGTACAATGTACATTGTTTGTTCCCTATAGATACATAGGGACTATACAGTGTAGGAGTACAATGTTTGTTTTCCAATGTTTATGTGCAACAAATTGTGTTCCCCTAAACTGTTTGTTCCCTATAGTATATGGAACCAATTTTTTTAGTGTAATTTTGTCTCCACTCGTATTAACAAAGTAAAGAACCTTTATGGCCATAATTATACATTCGTTGGGAAATGTTAGTTGTGCATATACATGTAATTATAGCAAAAGTAAACCTCATCACTTTTAATTAAGTCTATCAAACCTTTAGTAACAACTATTTTCAAGGTTTCACCATGTGTCAATCTCTTCATACACTCTACAGTAAATGTGTATAATTATATATATATATATATATATATATATATTAGGCCTGTGCGATAATCGCGAAAAGAAATTGTTATCGCGATAACGATAATTTCGACATTCTTATCGTGATAATTTGCACATGCGCATACTGCTCACATGTGATCACACGTTGTTCAATCGATACACTTACAAGCATCTCGTCGAGTAACGATGGCTTCTAATTTTGAATACCTACCTTTAGAGAAGGCCAAAAGTCCTGTTTGGAAATATTTCGGGTTTCTAGCACAAGAGGGGAAATTTCTGGAGCCGGATAAAACGAAGAGACAGACAGTTCACTGTGTTTTGTGCTGTCTTACAAAGGAAATACCACTAACTTGATTGTCCATCTGCAATACAACCATAAAGATGAATATGATAGTGTTTCGTCTAAAATAGCTACTAGTTCTATATGTCTGAACTGTCTAAACCAGGTCAGCGCTCAATAACAGAGGCATTTAAGAATCTTACTCCTTAATAATAATTTACCTTTTATTCATTGAATTGAAATTAAATAAATATGTTATTCAGTTATTCTTGAAATCAATTAATTATCGTGATAATCGTGATAGTTGGGATTATTATCGTGATACAGGTTTTTTCATTATCGCACAGGCCTAATATATATATATATATATATATATATATATGTAATATATATAGTACACTTACAGGTCTTATATACAAAAATATAGACTCGAGGTTTAGTGTCCAAGGATGTGATATAGCCCGAGCCTGCGAGGGCTATATCACATCCGAGGACACTAAACCAAGGTTTTATATTGTTTTATATAAGAACTGTAAGTGTACTATATACAATATATTGTATGCTGATAGATTAAAGATTCACAGGTCTATATACAAAAATATAAGACCTAACCACATCAAACGGTTGCCATGGTAGCATGCTATATATATATATATATATATATATATATATATATATATATATATATATATATATAATTATATATATATATATGTTATTTCTAGCCTGTTACTATGTTGTTGCTATGTGTTATATTTCAACTATAAGGAAGTTATAGACCGGTTTATAACTTCCCAGTTTCGCAGACGCTGTAACCAAGGTAATAGTATAGCGCATGCGTAAATTAGAAAATTGTGTGGGCGGAGCGTTGCAGAAACAACGCAACTGTTCTTAGCTCGATAACTCTTGCATTTTACAAGATTCAAGATTGTAATTTCTTTTACTGGTGAGTTGAAGTGTTAAGAAAGCTACAGATGTGAAATTCATGCTTCGTTAGTTGCAGAAGAACAGCAAGGCGAATGTATGAAACGTCCCGGGCTACGCCCACACTCTGGCTAAGCTTCATAACTTCCGTATTTTTAACAGTACAGACTTTTAACTTGTTTGAATGTATAGAAGAACTTCTAAGAACGCCATACATATCAACATTATCCTTCGTTAGTTGCTGGAAGGTAGCAAGGCGAGTGTTTGAATTGAAGTGGGTGGCTAGAAAACAGTTATAAAATGCGCGTGCGGTTTATAACAGAATTCTAAGCCCGCGCACTCGGGCGTACCGCCCTCGTTGCTAGGGCTTAGAATTCTGTTATAAACCGCACGCGCATTTTATAACTATAACATATAACATGTTTCAGAGGTCTATATGCGTGATATAAACCTGCCACGAGGTAAGATATCAGGCAGGTTTATATAACGCATATAGACAGATGAAACATGTTATATCTGATATATTTTAGCATGAGATTCATACCTAGCATGTCCTGCAAGAAATCGCTATCGAGTTTCAGCCACACCTTTTTATTAACAGGTATGACGTATGTGCGCATGCGTATTTCAGTACCAACTACCAAGTATCAACTAACCAAGCCTCGTGAGTTTACAAGGAGTGAGTATCTGTGAGTATCATCGAGCATCAGGATGGAGAAGAAGAAAAGACCTTCTTTATCTTTGAGAAAGAAGCGCCCTTTAGATATGTGTAACGAAGGAGTTGAGCCAAGCAGTAAAAAACGCTTTTTGGATGTATCAAAGGCGGAATTAGACATTCGTAAAAAAAAAAAACCAATTGCGAAGAACACGGAAAGAGCTCATGAATGGGCTATGAAAGTATTTCATGAGTGGCTGAAAGACAGAGGTAGTGACACACAGTACACTGAGTCAGCGAAGATGCTGAAAAGGTATGTGAAATGTTGAGTAAATTTATAGCCGAAGCTAGACAAACAAATGGAGAACCTTATTCACCTAAAACCCTCCTTCAGTTGATGACTAATCTCCAAGGTTTGACTTGTATAAAAAAATCCCCATGCCTGCCATTTTATGGATCATAAAGCTATTGCCTTCCAACCCTTCCATAATGTTATGAATAACTTGTCCAAGAAATTGTTAAGTGAGGGTTACCCTGTTGGTGCTCAGAAAAGGCAGGCTCGAATAATAACTGAAAAAGAAGAAAATTTATTGTGGGAAAAAGGAGTAATTGGGATTGATACACCTTCGTGTTTGCTGAATGCTATATTGTTTTATTGTGGGATGATATTTTGTCTGCGGGGGGGTGCAGAACACCGTGAACTTAAATATAGTCAATTTAAGTTCCAGGAAGTTCAGGATCCTGTTGATTCTAGTGAAATGGTTATGTCAGTCCAATACAGTGAGTATGGATCAAAAAACCGCCAAGGCTTAGTTCATCAAGTGCAAATGGATAACAAGGTGATCAGACATTACGCAAATAGTGCTCTTGGAGAAAGATGCTTTGTACGTTTATTGGAGCTGTATGTTTCGAAACTTCCTGAATTAGCAAAGAAAAGGGATATTTTCTATTGTAAGCCTAAAACAAATTTCCGAAAAGATGATATTTGGTTTTGTAATGCCCCTATAGGGCATAATACCCTTGCCAGTAAATTAAAAGATATGTATGTTGAAGCTGGCCTAAATGCTGAGGGTGTGCAAAATCACAGTTTGAGAGTAACTGGAATAAGTAGGCTGTATGCAAAAGGCTTTCCTGAAAAAGCAATTATGGAAAGGAGTGGTCATCAAAGCTTGGGTGGCATTAGATCCTACGAACGTACATCTGAACTCCAGAAGAAGGAAGTATCATGTGCTTTATCATCTGGTGATCGTGTGGCTCTTCAAATAATGAATTCAGAAACAACTTGGAAGTCAAGTGATGCTACTAACCAATGTAGTGAAGGAAAAGAAAATCAAGCTGTAACCTTCAAAGATCTGCAAAATTGCACGTTAAATTTCACATTTCGTTAGGATTTCATATCATTTCAAATGGGATATTGGTTGAACCAGGGATAAATTTCATTTCTGTATTCAGTGTTGAGTTATTCATTATTTCATTATTGCTGTATACAGCTCTAATCTGATTCTGTATTTACTGTTGGGTATTCATTATTGATTATTTCTGATTATTAGCAGAAGGTTGATATTTTAAAATATCAACCTATTTTGAGGTTTATATAAACTTACACGCCCAATTGAAAATGTATGGCTATGAATCTCATTATGAGATATATATATATATATATATATATATATATATATACATGTATATATATATATATGTATATGTATAGGTTATATCACAGCACAAGTGCTATATCAGATTTATAAAAACCGAGCCCGAGGGCGAGGTTTTTATAAATCTGATATAGCATGAGTGGCTGAGTTATAACCAATATATATCACGAAAGACAAAACCTTTGTTGATGTCTGATGCTTCTCCTACCTTTTTGTCGGCACTTTGGAGAAGGTAAGCGTTGTTTTCTTGTAGTCTGTTTCGACGGCAGGTGCTATATCTGACCGCAATGCTATATCTGCTGACCGCAGTGCTATATCTGACCACAGGGTGCTATATCTTATATATATCCCTGTGGTTTACTTTGATGTTTCGCCGTATCGGAATATATATAATATATATATATTATATATGTGTCATGATGAATCTTTCACACTAAGCATTTGGTCCTACATTTAATGTGAAAAATTGTCAACTGCATACATTGCTCTGGATCACCTGGTATATAGGAAATACAGTGTAGTGCCTTTTATTCGTATTTGTTTAGTTACTAACGTACTATTGCAGAAATATATCTACACATTATTTATGCCATAATGTGATCAAAATGACCAATCAGATTGTTTTATTATACATGATTGTCATGCCACACTCTCACACTCTATTAACTGTATGATAGTAAAACACTCTATGGAGTTTAATTAGCTGTAATTGTTAATTATTGTTTAGTATGAATGTTTGTGAAACTATCTACATGTATATTACAGAATAAAGAAGATAGCAGGTATGAGAGAGACTCAACTAACTACTGATGTTGAACTACTAGCAACATCTGAGACATCAAAGAGTAAACAACAGACACGCCCACCTATATCAATGAATTTTGAAGTATGTAGTAATACATCCTGTGTACATACATGCTAAGACAAGTTTACATTTATAAATATTAGCTAATAGATATTTTTAGAAAGCTTTGATGGTTGTTCTCTCATTCCCAGACTGCCACACCACATGGCAAAAAAAATATAGTCTGGTAACTTAGGCCAACATTCCTGTCGTAGACAAGAATTTATAGATTTTAGGGTGGATAACAATAAACTATCAAAAATATGCCTTCTATGTAACAGGTGCATGTAAACACATATTGTGATCTTAAAATTTAAATTCTGCAGTTACATGTACATGTATTTGTGTGTGACATTTATGGCTACATGGCCCAATTTACATACTTTAAAGGTATTGAAGTATATTTGATAAATGCTTTAATTACCTTGATATTTCATTTTGCTAATGAAATGTGGCATCCAACAGTCTACCTTTCTGTAGAAAATTGCTACATAGAAATCATTTGATGATCCATTTCTTTATGTGTGGCAGTCACTTATACATGTAAGACATTAAACATTTTGTTAAAAAATCAAGGTGATGTAGGGATGGAAGATGTATAAAAAGTAAGTAAACAAGAGCGTGATGATGATAATTTGGAATTCCAACATGTTACATCACCTTGATTTTTGTAACAAATTTTTCATTCTTAAATTAAAACGACACTCTTCATCATCAGTATTACAAGAAATAAAAGATGACAGACATAAAATATTTATAGCAAAATAAAAACTGCCAGCAGTAAATTAGAGGATTATCTAATGAATACTTCTAAATGAGTACAAGTTAGTAACTTTGTCTACTCACCACTTGTGTGGAAGCTACTCCAAGTCAACAACAACAAAAAACAGAGAACTTACTTTCCGCTGTGGTTGACAGCGTTGTTAAAACATTGCAATAAGTTTAATGCGCATGCACAAAATGGCGTCTTCTTACAAACACTGTGTTGTTAAAGCCATGAGAAAGCACATTATTAGTGAATCTGGACCAAAATACCATTGGAATCTGACCACAATAATATATAAAGATTTGGTTTATGAACTAAATTGACTTTCAATTTATTTTTGGAGTTATTTGAAGGCTTATAAGAACAAGAAAATGTGCACTTTCGGAGTTTTTCAAGTCCTTATTACGTAAACACAGTAAGCTTTCTGTTCGTTAAAATACTGTTTCTGGGGGTAATGAAAGTCGTAGATTCCATTTCTGGTACTGGAGATTTGTTTTGAAGACATTTTCAAAGCTTTTCAGGTTTAAGATCTTCAAAATCAAAAAACACCTGTGTCATCCCGACATAAAGAGTACTACCATAATCTCTGACATCATTGATACCAATGCCGTAATAATGTATTGATAAAATGTTAATGTTGGGGTCAGTTTACTGGCATATTCAGCTTTAAACAACAATGATTATATTTTTACTAAACTATTATAGTTCATAAATAGCTTTAGTTAGTTGACTGTAAGGTACTCAAATGATAACAATACATCACACAACAGCTCTAATTGGTGATGTAATGTACTTAGTGTATATTTTTGTGATGCTATTTAGTGTAAGCAGCTGTTTTGAAACTACACACTAACTTAACATGCCTAGGCAGTTTAGTGAAAATTAACAAGACTCTGATGTCTCACTTAACTGTCTTCCACAATAGAAAACAATAGAAGTTAGTATACTAGATAGTAATACTTTATTAGTAGCACAGTGGACACAGTGCATACTACATAGCAATAGTTTACTAGTAGCACACTAAACACAGTAGATAGCAATACTTTATTAGTAGCACAGTGGACACAGTGCATACTACATAGCAATAGTTTACTAGTAGCACACTAAACACAGTAGATAGCAATACTTTATTAGTAGCACAGTGGACACAGTGCATACTACATAGCAATAGTTTACTATATAGTAGCACACTAAACACAGTAGATAGCAATACTTTATTAGTAGCACAGTGGACACAGTACATACTACATAGCAATAGTTACTAGTAGCACACTAAACACAGTAGATAGCAATACTTTATTAGTAGCACAGTGGACACAGTATATACTACATAGCAATAGTTTACTAGTAGCACACTAAACACAGTAGATAGCAATACTTTATTAGTAGCACAGTGGACACAGTATATACTACATAGCAATAGTTTACTAGTAGCACACTAAACACAGTAGATAGCAATACTTTATTAGTAGCACAGTGGACACAGTGCATACTACATAGCAATAGTTACTAGTAGCACACTAAACACAGTAGATAGCAATACTTTATTAGTAGCACAGTGGACACAGTACATACTACATAGCAATAGTTTACTAGTAGCACACTAAACACAGTAGATAGCAATACTTTATTAGTAGCACAGTGGACACAGTACATACAACATAGCAATAGTTTACTAGTAGCACACTAAACACAGTAGATAGTAATACTTTATTAGTAGCACAGTGGACACAGTGCATACTACATAGCAATAGTTTACTAGTAGCACACTAAACACAGTAGATAGCAATACTTTATTAGTAGCACAGTGGACACAGTACATACTACATGGCAATAGTTTACTAGTAGCACACTAAACACAGTAGATAGCAATACTTTATTAGTAACACAGTGGACACAGTGCATACTACATGGCAATAGTTTACTAGTAGCACACTAAACACAGTAGATAGCAATACTTTATTAGTAGCACAGTGGACACAGTACATACAACATAGCAATAGTTTACTAGTAGCACACTAAACACAGTAGATAGTAATACTTTATTAGTAGCACAGTGGACACAGTGCATACTACATAGCAATAGTTTACTAGTAGCACACTAAACACAGTAGATAGCAATACTTTATTAGTAGCACAGTGGACACAGTACATACTACATGGCAATAGTTTACTAGTAGCACACTAAACACAGTAGATAGCAATACTTTATTAGTAACACAGTGGACACAGTGCATACTACATGGCAATAGTTTACTAGTAGCACACTAAACACAGTAGATAGTAATACTTTATTAGTAGCACAGTGGACACAGTACATACTGCATGGCAATAGTTTACTAGTAGCACACTAAACACAGTAGATAGCAATACTTTATTAGTAGTACAGTGGACACAGTACATACTACATAGCAATAGTTTACTAGTAGCACACTAAACACAGTAGATAGCAATACTTTATTAGTAGCACAGTGGACACAGTACATACTACATAGCAATAGTTTACTAGTAGCACACTAAACACAGTAGATAGCAATACTTTATTAGTAGTACAGTGGACACAGTACATACTACATAGCAATAGTTTACTAGTAGCACACTAAACACAGTAGATAGCAATACTTTATTAGTAGCACAGTGGACACAGTATATACTGCATGGCAATAGTTTACTAGTAGCACACTAAACACAGTAGATAGCAATACTTTATTAGTAACACAGTGGACACAGTGCATACTACATAGCAATAGTTTACTAGTAGCACACTAAACACAGTAGATAGCAATACTTTATTAGTAGCACAGTGGACACAGTGCATACTACATAGCAATAGTTTACTAGTAGCACACTAAACACAGTAGATAGCAATACTTTATTAGTAGTACAGTGGACACAGTGCATACTACATAGCAATAGTTTACTAGTAGCACACTAAACACAGTAGATAGCAATACTTTATTAGTAGCACAGTGGACACAGTATATACTACATAGCAATAGTTTACTAGTAGCACACTAAACACAGTAGATAGCAATACTTTATTAGTAGCACAGTGGACACAGTGCATACTACATAGCAATAGTTTACTAGTAGCACACTAAACACAGTAGATAGCAATACTTTATTAGTAGCACAGTGGACACAGTACATACTACATAGCAATAGTTTACTAGTAGCACACTAAACACAGTAGATAGCAATACTTTATTAGTACCACAGTTAATAGCAATAGTTTAATACATGTACTAACAAAGGTAGTAACAATATATGCCACAGTAGAGAGAAATAGCTAATTTTTTGACAGTATTTATACTTCCCATGCAGACTGCAATATGACTAGCTGATGTAGTACGCAATACTTTTAACGCCAGGTTACGGTAATGTAAATTAATGCATCCTTCAGGTTTCTTGACATACCACCCCCTGCTTCTGTGGGAAATCATTTAACATGAGAAAATAAAAACATTTTTAATTGACACAAAATAAATTAAAACCCCAAATGCCACATCCCTTTGTATTGAGCTCCAAAACTGTACACCAAGCTGTCCAAATTTCTGCCATGAGAAAGGGTGTGTGGAAACATTGAGCCAACTACCAGACATTTTGACCTATTTTCAATACTTTTGTCCTGCTCCCTATATAATTTGTATACAGTTTAGTTTCAATTTACCAGACAGTCACTGGGCACTGTCCTGCGTGACTAGCTGTTTCCATGCCACTGCCCATGGGTATTCTAACCACACCTAATGCTTAGTGATAAAATTATTGGGGCTATTTTAACTAATGAGATATAATTAGTGCATGTATACTGTGGTTTATGGGTTAGCTACATGACATTGTATAAATGTGCTCCAACTGTACATGTATTACTGCTTCTATTTGTAGTCATAGATAATTTTTCCTTCTAAAAACAAGAAAACTTATTTTTGTTTCAAGATTCATTTGCAACATTTTCAGCTAGAAGAACTATTAGTTGCAGCCTCTATATGTTGTTTTCTTCCTGATGCAATGTTGCCGTGAGACCTTTATGTCCCACAATCATTAATTGACTAAGCGCCATGGAATGATGTACATGTAACGTAACTACATATACAATACATATGTCACACAAGTATATAAATATATGAACATTGAACCCTATGGAAAGCAATCGTACACAGATGCCATAATTTATATAATCATTAACCCTCGCCCTCTGTATACTGCAAGCATTCGTCTGGTAGAGGACCTTTCTCTATGTTCATAGCATTATTCTCTAGGTGGATGTGCTAGCATTCCATTATACAACAACATCTCTAGATTTCATTACAAAGTAGGTTATACCAATGATTAAAAGACCAGCAAAACACCAATACTGAGGAAATTGTTTTAATAGTTTAATATGAATTCCTATTTAGGTAATTTATATTAAGTAGCAGCTACAAAAGATAGACATACCACAAATATTAATGTAATTTAATAATACTAAACACAGAAACCACTGATATACATACTTTTGCTTGTATTTTATACCATTACATTGGTGTAGTTACATAATCAAATATTAATAACAGACAGTGTTTGTGTATTAACTATGATACACTGGCATTGTCAGTCATTAATATTTCCTGTATATATACACTTATATAGTTATGTGTATATATAATTATATATATGATGTAATATACTAGCTAAAATGGAATTGTCTCACAAAATAATTATTATCAATCATTCACCCATTTTGTGTAGAATGCCAACACATTTGTAGCTAAGAAACATATACTATAATGATTGTTCTTCTCGAACAGCTATTTCATTGACATCAATTGAGCAAGTGTCTCTAAAACTAAGTATTTAGTTTGATGGTACAAGGTCACATACATGTACATGTGTGACTAAGAATATGACTTGCTTCCTTATGTGACTTATAACTAACTAGATACAGTAGATATAGCTGGTCAGCATTACAGAGTGCACTTCCAATCATTTCTAAAGTATAAAACCTAAATATGTATATACTAAGTTGTAATATCAATGTAATGTGAAAGTACAAGAACTGTTGATATTCCTCTTAGTCTTACAATATGTTTTGCTATTTCTATTTGTAATTTTTCATTATCTCAATTACTGGATGTTTTTGTTTATATTTTACAGGTTCCTTTTGCTTGTTCTGGTCTCAAGGTTCGCTATCTTAAAGTATTTGAGCCAAAATTGAACTACAGTGATCATGACGTTGTAAAATGGGTTAGATACATCAGTAAAAGTGGTCTGTATGAGACACGAACCCAATCCAACTACTAGGAACAGTCAGACTAGCTCAGTAATATTTTATGAATATACATGTAGTCCATCCTAATAGTGAATTTGTTCCTTTTTTCAGCCATTTTTTTTGTTTACTACAAATTATAATTTAAGTATATAGCCATGAGATTATAGGAATGTTTTTTTTTATGTGACATATGGATGCTGTTTAACTGAATGCTCTATCAATATCTTTACAATTTAGTCTTATAATAAACTTAATTACATGTACATGTTTGTGTTACTTCTTTTTAATTATTATTAGCATTATTGTATAATTATTATAGTTATTTAAATGTATACACTTCACAATGCTTGTCAACATTTATATTGACCTCCAAGATTACATACATAATGCAAGTAAACGGAGGGTCTCATACAGAATGAGGTGGCAATTAGAGCTTCTTTGCTAGAATATCAGCTGCCTAAGTGTTATTTGTGTAGGAGGAACATGCTCATACCCTTATAGCTACATAGATGATGACATCCCATCAGACGTTTTCTATCACTTGATTATTATGTAGCAGCACAGTCTAAATACATAATTACACTGTTCTGTCTACTGGGTAACTTCATCCAGCTACTGATATATGCACTAAGTAACCAAAATATAACAGTGTTTAGTTTCTGGATGTAACAGACAGCCATATGACATCATACATTCTAAGCAGTATTGTTAGGGTTATATGCTGTTTTTACTATAAATAGTGAGTGGGTTGTTGTTTTGTGTTGCTATTTATAGTAGTGTAGGTTATATGCAGAAACTACATGATGCATGTAATAATTTACCCCTGGTCGCTTGTCCCTAATACTGCTACAATCTCTGTCGAAGTTATCTATGCCACTGAAGTTAAGTCACGGTCAAAATTATAAACTCCCCCCCCCCATAACTGAAATTTCTTTGAAACAGTCTTAATGTTTCACAGTTCAACCATAAAGCTTTGACAGACCAATAACCTACCACAGTGGTAGAATGAGAAACACATTGTACTTTGGTAGACTTATATCAGCTGTGTTTGTTTTACAATCATGTGTAATTGCTTATTTATTGTTATCTTTTTGTCTACAAAGTGATTTTCAGAGAGGGATATTATATCAAGTCTGAAATTGTTTAATATTTAGTCTACGCACAGTTTATTATTTAAAAGGTGAATATTAATGTTTATACCTTCAAAGAACGCAATTTGTGACATTATGTGTGGTCCTAATAGACTAATAATTGATGACCTACCTCGTGTTTAGGTTCATGCATGGTATATATATATATATATATACCTTTTCAATCTGTCTCACGCAAAGCACATGACAGTATTATAATTGGAACTACATGTATTATAAACAAGTATACATTATGATATACACTGCATTCATTTCATGCACTTTGAAATAGCTCCCTACTTCATCAGTTTCACAGCACACAAGTATGCATTAATTGTAATGTTAGTCTAAGTTTAAAACCTTCTAAGTTACATTTATAACATACCATATTCATTAAGAAACTCATCTCCAACATTGATTTAAACTTACAATTTGAACTTTCACTATAGACTCACTGCCACTGAACTTCAAAATACTCTGTTTTACTCCTGTTGTGAATTCATCATGCTCATGAGCGTCCTCCTTTTATTGTTACAAGATTGGCTACTATTAATGCTGTGTGAGTTGTTGACAACTGTGTTCAAGTAATAAAATTATACTGACCATCCACACTATCTGATGATGCCAATATTTTACATAGGAGTAGCATTATGGAGTTAATTGATAATCAAATTTATAATTATCTCAGTGTTTTGGGTATTCATTCATGTATAATATTGGAATTGGTAGTAGAGGTATTTTTGATTATTTTTTGAAAAGAGAATACCTAAGCATTCAGTGGTATATTCATTTGTTTAAAAGCTAGTCCAGCAAACAGAAATTAATAAGACATTGTTGTGAAATTGTTTTGGTTGTTTGTAATTATGTGATCCATTATGTACTGCATACCTCAATTCCTTTGTAATTATTGAATGAATGTCTTCTATCTTATATAATTTTTGTTGAAACAAAAGAATGTTGAAGCCAGTTGATTATTACCCATATATGAATAATTATAATACTACAATAATTATAGTTTTATTGAATTGTTATCTCTCATATACATATCTGCTGACTGTATTAACATGTATAAAATTATCACTAGCTTTGCTTTAGTGTTACATGTACATACAGAATTTGAGTCTATGTTGTGACTGCAAATGCCTTTTATCATTAATTATAATGATTTCAATTGTGTAGTGAATGTAATACAGTATGACCACATGTTGTTTCTCCCCCTTGCAATCTATCTGCATACTTATAAATTTTGATAATACCAGTCTTATGTTTCCAAAAACACAAGCAGTGATATATTATCGATGGTATAATTGTGGTTATCATTTCCTTTTTCAACTTTTTATGTATTTATTATGTAATTAATTATCCAGTAGTAATGATCAACACAAAAATTGCTGTCAGCTTTTTACCCTCATATTATCTATCAATTATTAGTACTATTCATGGTATCAAAATATAAAATAAAATGGTTATCAACACGAAAGAACTATCAGTTTACAATTATTGCATAACACGTTAGGATAATAAAAGGAATCAAATTTTTAATTTTGTTATACACTGCATTTGATGATGTACAATCAAACATTTGACTGACTGCAACACACTAATAGTAACTAAAACTGCATTTTGTAATTGCAGATTCATCATAGTGTGTGTGTACAACAAAAAGTAATTAATCTTTATTCAACAATGAATAACAATTTACCCACAAGAATTCGATACCATCTAAAATTACAGCAAATGTGCAAAAAGTTTAAATGGTACAAACATACATCTAGTATAAACATCATTTATGTACTTAAAACTAAATTATAGTGATTCTGGGGTCTGTCCTTGTGGTCTTGGAACCACTGGGAAGTGCATGGTAGCTTGTACATATTATGCCAACTTTATTTTGAGCATAATAGGTATAGGTTGGCCATTGAAAATAAGTAATTAACAAAAACGAGACTAAGCTACCATAACATACCACTCCTTATACCTCTCCTGTTACAGCCGGGTTTAGCTACCACTCAAAGAATGTTTTCACTGTTATCTATCACTATGAATAATCAACAATAGCATTCCCCTGAAAGGCTATACTGCAGTATATCAATTATGCACTATCTGTGTTTTGTAACCTGTTTTCGTGCAGTAAAGCATTGTAAGCATATGTAAACATTAGGCAAATTTAACAGGAATTGCATAATAAGCAATTTTTAAGCATAGTTTGGATAGATAGTAGCTATGTCTTAGCCTGCTAACTTGGAATTTCATGATTTACTGACAAAATAAACTGATCTTGTAATAGCCATTTCATATAACTTATTTTTATGAACTTGACACTGAAATTATGGTCACCAATCAATTCCAACCATTATTAATTGCTATTGATATGTAGGTGGCTAATTAGCAACCTATGGTATGTTTGATACAACAATCTGTTAATACAAAATAATTTTAATGTCACATAATAAACTACACACATACTATACACCACTTTCCATCTGTAGGATGATTGTGTGGAATAGATGATGTAAAAACACAGCAAACCGCAATTCATAAGCAATTCATTTTTATGGTCCCTGCGATTGCTTTCTATGAATATTAATGTATAATTAAACTCTGGTGTTTATATTATTCCTTGGGGGGGGGGGGGGGGGGGGGCTCATGCCCAACCTCTCTCTCTTACATGTTGCATTGTTGTTCCTAAATATTTGTATGTAATACATTCTGAAGCAGGAAAAGACTTTCTAAATTTTTAATTTTTTTATTATTCGGTAATCTGCCCTTTATTATTTCACTGCATTGTCAAGAAAATGATTTATAAAGTCATGTCCTGTAGAAATGAGAATAACAGGTAAGACAAACCAAGGACTAGATATAAATATGAATGTTGCATGACCCTTCCCAAATTGTTGTATTATTCATAGATTATACATGTCTACATATACAAGTTAATTATGCTATAATTATGAGTAGGGTGTTTCATAAGAAACATTTATCAATTTCATAACTTTCGAAGTAGACATGTTCAAAGATTCTAACTTGCTTTGTTGGAAAGAGGAATCATTAAGACAGCCTCATACTTCGAAAGGTACAGGAAGACTGAAAGAAGCCATGCTTACCCTTTTGAGGAGTGTATACACACACACAGACATTTTTCCAAACCATTTACAGTAACCAAAAAAAGGGAGGGTTAATAATATCACTTCAGAAGCCTCGCCTGGATGAACAGTATTAAAGTTACTGAAATATACATATATATTAGAGTAAATAGGACAGCATCTATTTGCGTTTTGTAACATAACACATATTACACATCACACTACTCTAGATTCTGTTGGGTGGTGTGCAAATAAAAGAGTATGAATTTATTTCTTGCCAGTGTACTTATAAATAGTGTCATATGCACACAAGTGTTAATCCCACACACAATGCATGTACACACACATATGCACATGTACGCATACACACACATACATGCATGTACATACAGTTTTATAGACAATATAATTATGTAGTATGTATGTGTTAGCACATAATTTATTGATATTTAAATGTGAAGGACAGACAGAAATGAGTCTCATATTTTTGTATGCATTTATTGAGTTACACAGTCTTTTAATTTTTCATCCTTAAAACTGTAAACTGGTGCAATAGTGAAATTTAATATGCATATATATACAACATTCCTTCATTATTATGTTTGTTCATAGCAGTACAGTAATCAGACAAAACATAGCTTACAAAAATGAATACAAATATTACATTATGCATATTAACATAATAATGTAGTTAGACTATACAGGAAATGAAATTTTAGATAGTAACATTACCTGAAGTGTTTCACTTGACGGTTATTAATTGTATTAACATGCAGTAAAAACATTGTTCTGTAGTCCTTAGTGATGTCAGGGATACTGTATTACATACTCATTATAATTTGCTTGTACACGTTTTTTTTAATAATGTTATACTGAACTTGTGCAGTCTGCTATTCGTGCTGATGTACAAATAGCAGTTGATCAATTTCATGCCATGTGCTTTGATCAATTTCAGCCCCCTCATAAATGACATAACTTGTGTAACAACATAATTATGCATTAATTATTTTAAGTAAAATTTGGTTATAGAATTTGAAAACTTGAATCAGGCTTCATAAATTAGCTACTATTAAAGCCATATGTGACAATATTTATCGAACTGGTTCATGTCTGATGACTGATAAAATTTTCATTGTGCTTTAAGAGTGTAGATTTTTGCAACCAACTATTTCAGATATTGCAAAAATTGTGCTGACTACATAATAGGGAAAAAATTGTTTTTCTAGACAAACAAAATATTTCTATATATATAACCAGCCTCTGTGTAAATTACAAGTTTTATTGTAAGAGGTCACTTGATATGCCTTGCCTGTGGCTACAAATGATAAAATAACACCTGACTCATAATGACTCACTTACAAATATCAGCCACATCTATGCATTTAGGTGATAATTACATTGTTTAACTAATGGATTTTTAATAGCTCATCTAAAGTATGATAATTTCATTATTATAATTACAATGCCATGCATTTTATATACAGCTTATGTTACAGTTCCTAAGGCGATTATAATGCTGACTAATAAAAATTACTATATGTTAGTTTCTTCAAGTGTAAACAACAATTTAAAATAATGTATGGTAGTTTTGAAATTTAATGTAGCCAGTTTTAGATGTGAACCTCTCAAATATAAATAAATGATATTGTGTGGTTTCGTGTATGCATGGCGCAATCACAATGGCATTCCTACCTGCATATGGCTTCCATAACCTGCTTATATTAATGAGAAATGCGAACAAAACTATAATTACATGTAACTGGTTTACTAAGAAGCAATTCCAATGCAACTAAAGATGGTCACCGTCCAGTATCTCAGCAGTATAATTTTGTGCCTGTGCACTATAAGTTCTGTTCATCATTTCTGCTATGGTCTACCAAGTGGTCAAAGGGTGAGTGTTTTAGATTAGTCACATATACGGTTCATCTAAACTGATAGGAATTATTAATTAACAGTGGAAAATATTATTATTTGAGACATCTCTTGTTTTAAATTAATGTAGCTATCTGTAATGAAATGATGTGATAAAATGACATCTAATGCTGTTAATCACCTCCTCCTCTTCTTAACTATGTTTATCAAAGCTCTTGGGTTGGCTTTGGCAGTTCAAAGTGCAGCTTTAGATTTATTGACGAGATATCAAACGCTAGTAGTATTAACCATGATTTTAGTTACATTACTATTGTCTCTTAAAAACTATGTAGTCATTTAGCTACTGTTGTTTCTTCAAAACTAAGTATAATGTATGAAACAATTATTATTCATGCCCAAGGTACTTATATATTAGGGACCACTATACTATGATTATATAATAATCATCATTATGATGCCACTCCCTACCTTCAGGTCATTTCACACTGGGCTTAGTATTACACAATCTAATTACATAACCTACTTACAAAATGTAATTGTATTACACAATCTAAGTTCAACATAACAATAGGAATAGGTTCTATTTCCTTTCAGAATTCATAAGAGCAGTTAATACTATTCAGATGTATGTGCTTGACGTAATTGTAACATAAGCATTAACTACCCTAAAGGTCATTCACGTTCACCATGACCTCAGAAAAATGTTCATAACTTTAGTTTGGAATGCCCAACAATTTTTTTTACCGGCACCATTTTCATGTAATTGTCCTTACCATTCTTTTTTGTGTATTTTAAATGTCAATCCATTGCTTCATTATTGAGTATAATCATGTATTAACCTTATGACATTAACCTTATGACATTAGACTATACACTATAATACATATAAAGTCATAATTGTAAGGACATCGTGAATGTGAACAGCTATTAGTATGAATCTGCCTTTAGAAATCTATAATTTTGTCATTTAATAGTGCTAATAAGTAAATTTCATCTCTATTTCAAATACAGCGTATGTTGTTCCCATTCATACAGATAACTTCAGTTCAGAAAAGACTAATTCCTCCCTTTCCATTTCCATTTCCTTTGCAACCCCCAACCCTTTCGTCAGAACAGGTAAGTCAAAAGTACCCTAAAAATAGCATTGGAACTCATGTTTTTAATATTACTGTCAGAGCCCATCACCACTGGATGAGGAGGATGCAGAATCTGGATTTGCAGAGACAGAATTACCCTCTTCTACTTCTGTTGTTCATCCTATTGCATTTCATATTAATCTACGTGTTGATGGTGAACGTTTTAAACTTGATAGATTACCAGCAACTCTGCCTTTTCCATTCATAAGATTGGCCACTTTTGGAACTGTGAGTTAATAAAACACACCTTAAGGTGTAATAAAACACACCTTAAGGTAATTTACATGTCATGTAATTTTATTATAATTAGTTATTGTTATTGTGTAATGAATATCTCTCTTAATATTAGGATAAACGAGGCTCTTTTTCACATAATGCCCTGAATTTAGAACAGGGAGTTTTCCAGGCACCTTGTGATGGTATTTACTTCTTCACTTTTGCTGCACATTTCAAAGTCTTGTCAGATACAAAACATGACGATAAAGTTGCAGTTGCTTTTTGTATGAATGATCAATGTAATACTGGAGACATAAAGGACACGTATGTTTAACATTCAATTATATATCTGTAATAAGTATTTACGTGAGTGTTTAGAATATATAAAGTGGAGTTAGTAGGGGATTTATCCATCCTTACATAAACACAGCAGGCATCTCTTGTGTAGTTTCATTTTAAAATATATTTTCCATATATTATGTGTATCTTCTAAGAGAAGATGCTTTCTGACTACATACAGAGGTTGGCTTAAATATTTATGTCTGGTGATCCAGAGTTCATCCTTATAGAAGAATGTTTGAAACCTGACATTGAGAGGTTTTAACAACTTGATGATAAAGTTGCTTATTTTCAATTTTTGCATGTGCTTTAACTAGTTTTTAAGGGTCTAGTTCTAGACTATTCCACAAACTACTTTAGGTTGCTGTTTATTTCAGCTTAGCAAACGGTGTGGATTACATCGATTTTTGACAATACAATGTGTGATTATGTGTGTCTGTGTGTTGTGTATGTCCGTGTGTCTGTGCATGTGTCTGTGTTTATGTGCGTATGTGTGTGTGTACATATGTATGTATGTACATATATGAGGGTATGTGTCTGTATGTATGTATGTATGTATTTAAGTGTGTGTCTGTATGTGTGTATGTACATATGTGGGTACATATATGAGTGTGTGTGTGCATGTAATATCTCCTGAAAGACGTATCATATCAATATAAGTAAAAAAAAACAGAATCAAATTAGAGTCAAACAAACTCACAAAATTGAATACTGATTCAACTCAATGGTCATGGATTTATACATACAGTACATAACAACCATATTTTGCAAATCAGCTTATTGTGAAGTGTAGTGAGATAAGAATGCTGTAAAAATGCCTAAGCCTTTTTCTACCTTATAAGGCAAAGTGTAGTGGTTACAGGGTGGAGACAAACTGTAAACAAATGCAAACTATCTACAGTAAACACTTGAATTGATCTATGTGTAAGGCTATGCACATATAACCTCCCATAATAGGAATAAAAATACTCACAGCCTTATGATTATATATTAAAGGCCAACCAATGAAACCAGCAAAACTTATTTTCGATAGTTATTAATAGCTGTTCACATTCACGATGTCCTCAAAATTATGATGTGATGACGTTATATGTATTATAGTGTATAGTTTAATGTCATAATGTTAATACATGATTATACTGTAACTCAATAATGAAGTATTGGATTGAAATTTAAAAAGAATGGGGAGGACTATTATATGAGAATGTTGCAGGTAAAAAAAAATTGTTAAACATTCAAAACTAAAATTATGAACATTTCTGTGAGGTCATGGTGAACGTGAATGACCTTAGTATTGTGTTACATGACATTGAGCCAATCAGAATCTCATATACTAGTCACCTGATCATGTTTTAATTAATGTTGTAAATTATGATTATAACTGTAATATTGATCATATGAAATGTGTACAATGAAAGCCCCCTTGATATAATATTATGCTTACCAGCTACATTACTGAAGTACTCACATTATCATACTTTATTTATAGATCTATGTACCATATGTCTCCAGTTAGCAAGGGAACATACACTCTTCAAACGTCAGGGATTATTCAATTACAGGTAAAAACCTATAGTTTTTAGGGTGCAACAATTCACAATGCAAATAGTTTTCTTTTGTACCTCAAAAATGTTTGTTAACATTACATTAAGTGTAGCCTGAAATGTGATTGTAGGATTGCTGAGCCAAATTGATCACATTCTAGTGAGACACTCAAACAATGGCTGATGAAAACGCTAACATGCTTTCTGAAAACTCAGTGAAAAGATCATTGGCAATTGCCTTCAATTTAGTTTTGAAGTGGTAATAAGAGTATTATTCTGTGCCCTCATTTTGATCCTCATTAGTTGAACATTGTAAAGTAAATAATTTATTATGCAGACACTTAGCTTAATTATGTTGTTCTTCACTTCAGGCTTCAGATATGGTAAAGCCTTACATTATGAAAACCTTTTCATTGGTTTTGGTTCTAAATACAGATACAACTGTGAGTTGTGTTGAAATTCATAGTTCTTGCTGAAGTACAGGTGCTCTGATGAAGTGCTCCTTTTTTTAACTTGATATTTTTAATATAATAATTATTATTAATTTTCTCTGACACTCCAGAAACAATAAATTATCATTGTTCTTAAAATAATTCGTTTATAGTATCGAAGTGTTCCTTATAATAATTATAAGTCTTAAAAAAATAATAACTATGAAATATTAATTATTATAATACATAATTATGTAGGTATATATTATAGCAATAAAAAAATAAAATCTTTTTTAAAATTCTGATATAGTAGAGTCATCACTATCCCAACCACTCTCCATTTTGGGACCTGAAAACTCAACTTGTTTATCATAAACAAAATGAGCATCTCCCGGTTTAATCTGGCTCTTATGAAAGTTCATCTCCATTTCAGCTTTACGTTTTGCATAGTCAGTTTCAGTCATTTTATTGAAATCTTCTCCATGAGTATCATCATCTGAACTAACCAAGTGAATATTGTCTAAGTCTTTCATTCCAAATAAAGGAGGAGTTGTACCATCATCATTCTCACTTGACTCCAAGTCCTCACTTAGCTCACTTAGTATTTCTTGGCTTAAGCTGTGATCCTCCAGTTTTTGCGAGTCACTCTTAATGTTTTTAGCTATTTTTCTGCTTAATATTGTGGGTTTTGGTGAAGATACAAAATCGTCTTCAAAGTCGTCGTCATAGTTTTCTGGTGGTCCTCTATCAAATAAACTCACAAAAGGTTCATTTTTATTAGTAGAATTTGATCTATTAGATGTACGATACTGATGGTCAGTTCCTTTACCAGTAATGGTAGGTGTTTCAGGAAGTTTCAGATCAGTAGTAGAGTTTAGTGACAAGGACTGTTTAATGGGGCTACTTAGAGGTGATGGCTGTAGTGGTGGGAGTAATCGAAGGTCAGTAAGACCTCTACTGTTATTAGTCATTGGAAGAGGTGGAAGGGTAGCACTCCTGGAAGTTAGGAGATTGTGGATATCATCAGAAGATGTTTTAGTTGTGAACTTGACAGATGTTCCTTTTTCAAAGTGTTTATCACCTATGCCACTTTCATTCTTCTTAGGAGTGGTTGTAACCAACCAATCATCCTCTCCGTTCTCTTCATCATTCAATAAAACACCCAGATGTTCTTCACCACTGCTGTTCAAGATATGATCTAATTCATCACCAATATCAAGTATCTTCCCTTTCTCACCAACTGGAAATGGTTTAGAAAGATTAGGGAGTTCTCCTAAGTGAGTCAGTGATTCATCTAAAGTAGAATTTGGCTTTTCAGTTGTAATTTTGTTTTTGGTTTTACTAACAGTTGGCTGAGTTGAAGATAACCTATATTGTGGGCTTGTGGTAGGGTCTTCTTGAGCTTTGCGTACTCTTTCTAGCAAAGACTCAAGCTATAAAATGAAGATGGTTGAAAACAATAAATATAATTGGGGTTAGTAGTAGTGGCTAAGTGGTTTGCCACTCAGTTTACGACTGAAGTTATGCAACTGGGCAGGAACATTAATATGATGGAAACTGTTCAGTTTTGCATGACTAGGAGTACTGGGTCCAGCTACCCCCCAAAAAATGGGCCTATACCATTATATTATACTCCTCAGTGTATGTTGTGTGTGTCAAGGGCATCACTAAAAACCAGCTTGATAGCTGATGTAATCTATCCTGTATAAAGAACAAGGCTAATAATAATAACTATAAAGAAAACTGATGGTGATAACTCAGCAATTTAATTTCTTCTACCATTTATTTTGGTCCAGTTTACTTTTAGGTAGAGCTGGGCAACAATGAAATTTTTAACTATCACGATATTTAATAGATACTTGAACGACAGTGAATGTTATCATGATTGATACAAGTTCTGAGCATTTTCCACTTGTGGCAGAGAAACTATGTACTCCAATACACCATTCTTAGAACCCTCCAACAGAAAAACCTCCAGCTTTTTGTCAAGATTGATCTCATCTGAAATATTCCTCACCATCTTCTCGTGTTTTTGCATGGTTGTGGGCACGTTGAGACAAGACAATGTCAAATGCACATGCCTGTAACCACATGTCCACTATCATGATAGACATAGGTCATATCAGATAGTAGTTTTTAACTATGACTGTCATGATAGTAACACTGACGATAACGATATTCATACTATTGCTACTATCACCCAAACCTAGTTTAGGGTAAAGGATTTAACTATAAATCGGCAGATGTTTGGTGCTTTCGAAACAAAGTTTCAAAACTAACAAAAACCCAACATACAATGATTATTTCCCAACAATTTCTTGGGGTAAAAAAGTAGGGAAATCTAATTGAATGAGTAGCACAATCATAATTAATAACAACATGCCTCTAAATTTACCTGGCTTCTACTGATGGTTTGAATGTATGTCTTGTGACGAGGATTATTGTACAGAACTGTAGCATACTGTGATACACTGAATAGATAAAAATACATTCACCATTTCAATTATGAATATAGTTATATGGAACATGCCTAACTCATACATTTACACAAACACATGATGGGCAAGAGATACATACACACCTTGTACTTTTGTTCAAATCACGTAAAGGCATTGATCTCATCCTATACTTACCTAAAAGATAATAACAATCAACGTGCATTATACGAACACACAGATATCACAAACTCACCAGATAATAGGTCAGTATAGAACAATACCAAGGTTGGTGGATGAAACTTGAGAGAACACTTTGAAGGTTTGATACTTGTCATCTTGTAATTGTATGTTCCCGTAACCTAGTAACGAAATTCTGATGATGTAATTTACTTACGGTACGTGTACGGCGCATGCTCCACCCTAAGCCTAGAATTAATTAATGTGGAGGAGTGGCACTATAGAACATCCAGAAGATAGAAATACTAAATATGTATATGATCAAAGCTCAAAAGAAGTTGGCAGGTATTGAGCAGAGAGAGGAGGAAGAGAGAAGAATTGATGCCGTGGGGGGACTGAAGATTGTCCAAGGTGCAGTGTCTCCTGATATGCCCGAAGATGGACCAACTGGAGCAAAAAAGAAAGTCAAGGTAATATTAATTTTGTTATAACACACCTACAAGTGCTATATCACATTTATAATCACTGAACCCAAGGACGAGGCGATTATAAATTTGTTAAGTAGGTGTGTTGTAATAAATATATATATTTCTGGAAAGGCCAAACTACTGTAGCAATGTGTAGCTTCTTCAGACGTTTCATCTTACATTTAGACCAGGTGAGTGTTGTAGTGGTGTCGATGAAGTTTTGTCGTATCAGGACATATACATAGATGTTATTATATAGTTATATTCTAGCACCTATACAAACATGTTCATTTTGCTATTAGGCTTCTTAATAGGGAAAGTATGTAATTGACACAATGACAGAATCAACAAAGTGTTTTTGTTTTGCTTTGTGTTTTTTGAACACTGCATTGCTCAAATTAGATCTAGAGCTACTTCCATAGACTGTTGCCCAATCTTCAGCTTTCCCATTCTCTAGCCTTCATAATTATGTAGCTTTCATTTCCCTTGTTAATTTGTTTATCCAGTAAATTACGACATTTTTGAAGCTGTAAATTGTTGACATGCACAAATATATCCCAGTAATTTAATTATAATGGTTGCTATATAACCATGTTCTACAAGACATTGTTGTATAAGTAAGATGTATGATTATAATACATTTTACATGTTTACTTATATGTACATTTGTCATTACGTTTATTAGGTGTACATGTACATGTACATTATGTGTTATGTTTACCTCTTTCATAGTATGTTGGATCTTTCAAAGTCTTTCCACCACCTGGCTTGACAGGAAAAGACTTAACTAATGCTATATCAGGATTTGTATGGGATAAAGTAGTAGGAATAAATCCAAAGGTATGTGTATGTTCATGCATGTTTCTGAATATGTATGTTTTGTGTATGTAAAAATATTTGGCCTTCATTATGTCAATACAGAACTGCCTGAAATCACATGATTAATTTTAGTCTAATAGAGCTATAATGTTATGTCTATTGTTTTATGAATAAGGAACTAACTGATTTGCTGTGTGTAATAATAATGTGTGTGTAATAATTCAAAATGGGTAGTAAACTGATTAAATTTATGGCATCTGATTGTCACATGATTTGCTATAATTTTTATTAACACAGAGAATTAGTAATCCAGTTTCTGGTACTATAGTAGTTAACAGATATGGTATAAGACTATACAAGGACAAGGTATGTGTTACCACTTCGATATTCAATACATTTTCAATAGCTCACATAATTATATATAATTGTGCTTGGATGTCATTTTCACATACATGGCATAGGGGATATGATGTCACTGTATTATCATTTACTTTCCTGCATGATTAGGCAGCAAGATTAGCAGCTTGTAATTAAATTTTATATTTAGTTATTAAAAATAGTCATGTAAACTAACCAAGTAAGAAATCCCATATACAATGATAGAATGAAAAACACAACAATAGAGTAATGCTATGGGCTCCCAGTAATACAGATAGTTCCTGCTTTGTATCACAAGATCAAGCTTTTGACTGGTGGTACATTCAGTTGTTTTGTCAAGGACGTAGATTCGTCTCTTCTGAACTACTGACATTATTGGCAACTTGTCTATGTTTATATATGCATTCACATTGGATAAACCATGAATACATTTAGGTTATCAATACTTAGTTATTTACTTACGTTTACCTTTGTGGCATTTCTTGAAGTATGATGTTGGTGTGTATCAAAGGCACCTACACAGTGCTGTATTTTCCATATTGTAAATGTGTGGTGTATGAAAACTCATATAGCTGCACTTTGTTGAATTTGATTCACCCACAAATATCACTATAATTCAGTTAAAGCACCTGCTTACCCTCATGCACTATGGAAATTACACCACAAGAAGTGTGGTTGAGACAAGCATACAGCACAAGCAAATTGAGTACTGTATGCTTGCCTCAACTACACCTCAAGTGCTGTAATGTACTCAAAGGTGTGCTTCAACTATTACATATTAAATGTGTATGCACATGAGACACGAGAAAATGGCACTTACTATTTAATCCTGCTGTTCGGCCACTTTAAGAAGCCAATAAAATCCAGAATGAGTTAATGTACATGTGTATACCAACGTGTATGAAGAAGATTATCTCTATGCTTTGTGGTGGCTTTCATATGTCTGAAACCTATTATAGTTATTTTTTCTGCTTTTCTTACTTTTCAAAGATTTTTATATAACTTTTGTAATTTATAACAGCAATTAGCTTTCATTTTTGACCAAGCCCCCTGGATTGATGCAACTTCCTTAATTATACATTACATTGTGTATGTGGCACAACTATTATTATTATGAGAGTCATTTTCTTTCGACAGACACTTTTCATGTCATACCCTATCAAGAGAATATCATATTGTACTGCAGTTCCAAAAAATTCACTGTTTGCATTAGTCACACGTAATCTACAATCTCAACCAACTGATGTTATATACTGTCACGTATTTGGATTACCTAATGCAGAACATGTAAGTACATGTAGTATAACATGTCTGTGATAGATTATGACTGTCAAACATGCTAAATGTTACATAATCTTCATTCACACAACACAGGCTAGTGAACTAAGTCAGCTAATGTCCCATGCATTCAAGTTGGCACTAGCACAAAGGACACTACGTAGAAGCTTAGAAAGAGATGATAAAGAAGGCAAAAAATCCAAATTACCATGGGAAGTGCTAAGACGGAAAGATAAAAAGAAGAAAACGTCATCTACTAGTCTTACACCAACATCATCTTCCGCTTCTTCTCGATCTCAAAATAGTAGCAAGCCATCTAACTTGGCTCCTCCTCCTCCTGTTGCACCAGGCTATAGTCAGTCAGGTGGAGCTACACCGTTTATGAATAAACGTTCTGATTCTATAAGTAGTTCTGGTAAGAAAACTTAATGTGTTTTTGTTTGTAATTTGTATGGACTAGTGTTGTTTTAGTGTGACTATAGTGACCACCTTTAGTTATAGTTGTAGTATGCCTGGTTTCTCATACTTTTAGTTTAGTTATAGTTTAATTATATAGGCTTACTAAAAGGTTTTAGTTTTAGTTAACTAATTAAAAGCATCCATTATTGGCCATTTTTCATTTTAGTTAGTTATAGTAATTACAGTAAACCTGTAACTTAGTTCTAGTTTAGTTAACTAAAAGCCATAATGCCTTACTAAAACGATTTTAGTTATAGTTATAGTTAACTAAAACAACACTAGTATGGACATACAATGTACATATTTATAATATTATATTTATAATTGTTATGTGTATATGTTAGAGTAATGCTAACTGTGTTAATTCTAACTTGGCCTGTGATGACCAGTTACAGTTGGCTATATTGCAGATCAAGTGTGGATTTAGGGGCAGGGGGGGAGGTTGGATTGTGGCATGCTGGAACACGCTTTCCCTAAATTGCATACATACACCCATAATATAATAATACTCATGGTATAGTAGGAAAAAGTATGGCTAAATCCTGGAATTGCATCCTGACTTTAAACAAGATAGGTATTCTTCTAGACTTACGCTTTTGTAGTATTTTGAATACATAGATTAGTATAATTATGTAAATAATATAGTAGATAATAACAATAGCTCTTTTATCTATAACAATATATCAGTACATGCATGGAGTATTAGTTGAGTGTACAACCACTTCACTAAGCATTTTCTAAATATAGCAGAGAAGAACCAGTCCATTGAGTGCTGACCTGGATGTAGAATGTCTATCCTATACGGTACCACACATAAAGAAGTGTAAATTTACTCCAATATTGCACCATATTTGTCTGTTCTTAGACCACTTACATGGACTATCGATATGTGGTACCCCAAACCCAACCTTCCCCCCCAATCTGACTACAGATCTCCATGAACGAAAGAATTCTTCAATTACAGTTTGTGACATTTGTGTGACATACATGTATAGGAATAAGAAGATTAAAAGTTTTGGCCTTTTACAAGTCTTCGTTGTTTGGGAATGTAAATTCTGTGGCATTACAATAATTACTGCTTCTGGAAGTAACAGGTTTTAGAATCGATTTACAGTATTGAAAAGCTGTTTTAATGATATTTTCACCCTTACATATAAAGTACTACTGTACTCTCTGATAATTTACATGTAAATGTGTCACTGGATTTGCCAGAATGGCATCAAACACTTGCACTCATTATTTGACCATTTTATAGAGGAAGCCAATGAAATATGGTACTGAGGCAAATATATAACAAATTGAGCAACTAAAGAGAGTTTATTGTTCAATCCAAATTTCTAAATTATTGGGACAAAGATAGTAAATATTAAACCCTTGCTAGTGTAGATGATGCATAGAATTAATGTAATTTGTCTGTCAGTGTGTATTAGCAATATGAACATTGGCACTTAAAATGTACCAGACCTTAAATTATACAAGCAAAGAACAAGAATACTACCTGAGTCTTACCTTGTATTGCAGAAAGAGTGATGTAATTACTAATTACTAATTAGTGTGTGTGTGTTTATAATTTTTGTGCATATAAAATTCTACATGTGACTAGATAATGTTTATGTACATGTATATATATATATATATAGACTCTGCTTTATTTACACACACACTATTGCCACCTTTGACTCTTTTTTGCAGAAGACCAAATTTCTGCCATTTGCATCCTGCATTCTACATTTTGATAAAGACACGGTTTTGAATTTAAAATTCCAGAAATTATAATGATATAGTAATTACAACAGATAATATCCATGATTCTATAATAATATGGATGTATTACTAGAAGTGTATAGGAAGATGTGCTTCCACTGACAAATAATGTTGTTAGAGCATTGATGATTCCTTTATCTGACTTGTGATAAAATAGATATTGTAATGTTTAAGTATTGTATTCACAAGGGCTGAAGCTTATAAATTTTAAATTCTTTGTCTATACATAATATTGAAGTATCTATTCGTCTTAGATGTGAGTGTTGAAGGATTAGAAGCTGAGATTGTTTACTTAGAACAGCAGATTATCACAACAGAAACCCAACTCCAATCCCTTCCTCCTACCAGTAATGAAGCACTGGAATTAATAATACAGCTCTCGGCTTATGAAGACACATTTCAGGTAACTTCATCAGCAAGTGAACAAAATATAGTTCTGAATATGTTACTTATTGATTCAATAAGTAGATCATGATCATCAACATGGAGGTTTATTTCAAAAATCAAAAGTCAAAATACTAACCGTAAAAAATATCAATTCCTACATGTGTGTGTTTACTTATGTATGTGGTATACTTCCGCTATAACTTACAATGGTTATTTTATTAATACAAATTACAATTCATTAATGACTCATTATAATGATTATATATATGATGACTGGTAAACCTACTATCCTAAACATTGCTGCATGCCTCATACCCTAAACAAAATACTATTACTTTTTAGAAACATTTGTGCCAGGTATAAATATTAAATCCAGAACACTGAAATGAATGTATACTTATTTATATATTGTTTTTAAACAGGTCAAGAAACAGCAGCTCATAACACTGCAACTTATGCCATCATCTCCACCACCTCCTACTGCCCCACCTATTTCATATGATCAACTAATGAGAGGTGATGAGATGACTGGAGGAACTCCAATGATTCATTTAATGCCTCCATCATATGATGATCTACAAGGAGGTGGTGGAGCAGTTGGTGGAGTAAATCGTTATAGTCAAAATTTTGATGATGATCTCATTTTGCAAGATGCTGATTGGTATCAAGCTGGACTTCCAAGGTATCATAGAACTCAACAAAAGCCTGTATGTATGGGTGTGTACAGTGAGATGGAAAAAAAAAGATTTGATTTGTACTTACAAGTATAAAGCATCTAAAGCAAGAGTATTATAATGAAAGACTCACAAAAATGTATGATTGTTACTTTTATAGCATCTTTCTACATTTTCAGTTATTGAAAGGGGCTATCTCTATGATTAATTAATGTATAATTATATTTATAGATGCTATGATGGAATTGACCAAGCAGATTGCCTTTCCATGAGGTGTATAAGTATTTACTTATTAATCTTCCATTTTGATCAATCACATTGCTTAATTTAAATATGTTGCATTGCATGTATACATGTTTATCTCATGCAGCAAGTCAAATTAAGTAATCTGATTGGTCAGCATAGTTAATTGTACACCTCGATTTCAGTTGTGTTTGTCCCTCAGGCCTGTGGCCCTTGGTAGACCTGAGCACATTACGCTGGAATGATTTTGTGAATAATAGGTGGATTAAAGCTTTGAGAATTAGGGAAGAATTCAAACATAATTAAACAAAACACAATATATTGAGAAAAAAGTATCCCTATAATTGCTTTGTGATGACTATGTATATATCAATTACTGCTGGTGGCACTATCATGGCACTATCATAGTGTCTCTACTTTTCTGTGTACTTGAAAATTGGGGCCTGGGCCTGAAGAAGTAAGTGTTCAAGGTTCTAACTTCTAAGTGATGACTTCCTCAAGTCTGAAACTCAACAATTTATTATACTTACTTGTTGATTCTTGTATCATTGTAATACTGTTTCTCTGCCAGTTTACATTTTTTCTGCTGGTTTGTAGCGCACATTCTTTACGCACCACGTCCATTAAATGATCGAACTCCTGGAATTATGCAACTCCTTAACTATATATATAACGCATACTCGCACAAGTGGCCACAAATATATATACATATGTATATATATATATATATATATATATATATAGATAGTTAAATATACATTAAACCCTGTGGAAAGCAATTATCGGGATGGCCTTATGGGCCATAAAAAATCATCAATTATTAATAATTAATTGAGGTCAGTTATTACTCTAATAAATCCACAAAAAAATACATGCTGAAACAAGACTTTGTTTGTTGTTATACTCTCTGTTCATGAATCTACAATTCTACTGTTGATAAAATAGTACATTACACATGTTGATGTTCATATTGACATTTAAATTGATAACAATCAAGTAAATCTGGGGTGAGAAATATTAGGAATAGGAAAGTTTTGTGGGAATTACTCAAAATAGTAATGAGTGACAATTTGAGCATAATGTGCTCTGGCCTATCCCTGGTGTATAAATCACATAACAACCTCAACCCGCAGTGTACATCTGTAATACATATATATATTGGGCGTGTGTCCTCCTTACACCTTAGGATCTAGCGTCATAGCCTCAATTCCCATTGATGTTTTTTAAACACACATACTTCAGCTACAGAGACTGTAAACACTGTACTGAATGTTACTATGAAGTTATAAAAGTAAATGTAAAGGTGAAAGGCGATGAGAGGAAAATTGGATTTCAGATAATTCTTTCAACAACAATGAAATAATATGGATAAAATGTGACGTATTGTATATCTAGTTAATTATAAGTACATCCCCATTATTGCCTACACCTATGAATTGAACTCTTATGAAGAGTACTCTAACCACACATGCAATAATTATTTGTGACATTGATATGCTGGTGTCTCTTCTTTCTGTACACAGGGAAATAGTGATGGACATACTGTCTCAGGAGCCTCCTGGTAGTTTCATTGTTCGGGATAGTGCCAGTAACCCAGGTTGTCATGCCCTCTCAGTCAAATTACCAGATGGACATGTTATGCATTATCTCATTGTCAAAGATGCTAGTGGATATTATTTACAGGTTTGTTAGCACTCTATAATACATGTAATTTACTGTATGAGTAATAAATAATGCAATTACAACCTTTTGATGCTTTCAATGGTTTGTATTGCAATATGAAATTAATACATTTTTGACACTTTGCTCTGTAAACGATAGTTGTGATAAAATTTGTGAATGGTTCTTAATACTACTATTTCTATCTTATTCAGGGCTGTGCTATTCGTCATACAAACCTCCTATCACTTATTACATACCATGCATCAACAGTTGACTTCATTCCCACTACACTATCTCTTGGATCTACAAACTTGCTTACTGAAACATCCCCTCAGCAACCTTCTTCCGGAATGCTGCAGCATGGCCTGGGAGGTGAAACCCCATGGTTATGTGGAAGTGACAGTGACAGTGATATTGATGATGATGAAATGATCCAACACTTGGAGCAAATGCAATTAATTAACCCATGAAATGAATCATAATGTTTGTCTCTTATCCAGCTATGAAATTAATGCTCTCATTATTAATATTTTATATATTAATTAAGCAATAAAGAGCGAATTATAACTAACACAATTGGTTATCAGTTATCAGAATTTTCTCTCCTTAGTAAACCTTTGTAATCTCTTATATGTGTGTTATAATTATTGTGATATTATAGTCCAGTGGTTGAAACTTCAGAAGACCAATGTTCATTTGCATAAAGCAATTTTGATCACTGTTATAAATATATAATATGTAATCCTGACAAGCGTACAGCACTTGCTTCCCTCTTATTAGTCATTGGGATAAAAGGGCAATATTTCTAAATAAAAGATTTCTTTGTTCTGTAACCAATATTGCATATAATGTAGCCTAGTGGAACTTCGTTTTGATTCCCAAATCTTAGAACAGATACACATTCTGCCGTAGTTTCAGAGTTATCGTCGCTTGAAAAGTAGAAAACCCTGAATCCAAATTCATAAACCCTAACTCTAACCCTAATATCCAAATTCTAAATCACAAACCCTATCTCATAAACTGTAACACTAACCCTACCCCTAATATCCAAACCATACCCTACCTACATTCTAAACCATAAACTCTATTCCTTAACCAGTAGTGAACTGATAACACGTATATGAGACATTTGAACCACGTGCAGTTGGGAGTGCGTTCCTAGCATTACGAAGCACTCCAAATGTTTGTATCATTGCTTGAATAGTATAAAACCCTAACAGAAACACTAAACCCTAACTCTACAACCAAATTTCCAAAACATAAACCCTAACCCTAATAACCAAAGTCAAAACAGCAAACCTTATCTCATAAACTGCTACAATAACCCTAACAGTATTCCCTAAATCCAAAACCCTAACCCTAATATCCAAACACTAATCCCAAAACCCTAACCCTAATTATAATATCCAAACACTAAACTGCGAAACCCTTAACTAATATCCAAATTCTAAACCTATCCCTTAAGTAATGGTTTAGAATTTGGATGTTAGGGTTAGGGTTTAGGAATTGGGAGTTACTGTTAGAAATTTCTACTATTCAAACATAGATAACTCTGAAACCGTGGCAGAATATGTTTCTGCTTACTTCTTACAGCAACTTCCTTCCTTACAGGAACTCGAAGGTTCCTAACGCTTCTATTTTGACAGAAAATGTGTCAAACAAAACAACCCCACTGTGTGTAGTCACCCATGATGCTGGGTTTTACAGCAAGACAATTGTATCAGCTACCCACCATATTGCGTATGGGGTTATATCAGGTTGTATTTGTTCTCACTCAATCATGAAATTAATTGTATCCTTTGGTTGTATAAGTATTATACTAGTTTCTAAAGTGTAATATAGCTAGTATACTGTCAATTTTAATGAAGAGGTGATTCTCTGGTCCATTCTGTTAACTCCACTATGTCCATCCCAAAAAAATATTATAATAAAAAAATTGTTTCTTGTATAATTTCAACTCTGTTCGTAGCTCGGTTGAAGTTCCAATGTTATTGGTTGTGCAGAAATTTTGTTAATACAGATACACACAGATGGAAAACCTCATTACAGTAAATATTCTACGTGAGCGACTGTTAATAATCTAGATTATAGCTTGATATATGATGCACATAAACAGCTGTGCCTAAAGTTTCCAAATATGAAACAGAAATTGTGAATAACATAACAGGAATGATACATTAGATCATTGAAAAAAAATTGAAAAGCAATAAATAATGTTTGCTAGTAGTACTATTTAAATAATATGAAATGTTCATCATTTTCTCTGTTTCTGTACCACTGATGATGTCATACCAATAGTTTGATTGTTAGATTCAACAGAATAATTCACTGGTTGTAATCCTATCATACAGTGCTATACACAAGGACAAACAAACTAACTACAGCATACGAATGATAGCTACATGTAGACAGAGGTGTGGAAACATTGAGCTGACTACCAGACATTTTGACCTATTTTCATTACTCTTGTGCTTTCCATATAGTTTGTATAAACTGGGCATTCACTACATTTATTGGACAATCTCCAGCATGACTGGATGTTTCCACACCACTGCATGTAGATGAGAAACTTGTCAGTCTAATTACAGCATAAGAATGATAGTTAGATGAGAAACTGTTAGTCGTAATTACACGTATGATAGTTCAACTATGATTATTATTTTGCTGTGTTGTGGAAACAGCGAGTCATACAGGACATTGTTTGTTAAATTTAGGTAAATCAAAATGGAACTATGTACAAAGTATATGAGAAAATGGGCTTTACCTCTGAGCTGTAGTAAATGCAATTGCAAAGTCATCTGTAATACAAATAAGCGTTCTGTTCTGTTAATTACTTATCACTTTAACAATGTGGATCTTGAGTGGGTGGAAACCTTTAAATATCTTGGGTTGATTATTGATCATAAACTTAATTGAAGTCAGACCGTACATAAAGCCAACAGAGTGCTTAATCTCCTAAGTCAGAATATGTGTAGTTGTCCATTTTTAGCTAAAAAGAAAGCCTATTTGTCATTGGTTCTGCCACATTTGGAGTATTCAGCTCCAGCTCAGTTAATTCATCAAGCAAAAATATAGAATCTCTGGAAAAGTGCAAAGGCGAGCTGCCAGATGGATATGTTCCAAATGGATTAAATCATCCTTTTGTTGGGACAAGTCTTTTGAATTTAATGATTTAAAAGTTGAGTTAAGAAGAGATATGTTAACTATTTGTCAAGTATATAATAACCATCTTGATTGTTTATTTTTTTCCAATACATGTACTCGTTCTCACAATCTAGCCATTCAGTGCAATTTATCCAGAATTAATGCATTCAGATACTCATTTTTTATACATTCTATATTTCTGTGGAACTTATTGTCATTAGATACAGTTAACACTAAATCACTTATTAGTTTTAAACATAAGGTTTTACTGAATTATAAAATTGTATCATTTTTTTTTTGTTTTGTTGTTGTTTGTCACTTTTGTTTAGTTAGTGGAGTACTATACAATAGGATAGGTTACTATATTACCCTATCCTTTTGGAATTGAATTGAAGCAGGACAGGAGTGCTTAAAATAAATCAAAATGTCTGGCAGTCATTTCAATATTTGCTAACAATTTAGTTATTCTGTAAGATGCAAGGTTGATTGCATAAGCAAGCTGCTATTATGATATGCAGGCATGAGAGAATTACATTCAGGCTTTTCTTTTGTTTCTAATTCTCTCGTGCCTGCATATCATTATTCTGTAAGGTAATCTCAATGAATAAACAGCAACATACCTTCGAAATTCCCATTGAGTCTAAAGTATTGACACTTTTCCTATGAGTTGATTTTATTCTGTATGGAACGTTTAAGCTGTTGTGTGGTACACTGATCCTAACATGTAATAAATGGATTATTGAAACAAAATCAGACATGAAGACATACTGTTCTGTTAAATGGTATACCTAGAACTGTTTATACATATGTGCACAAATAAACACAATGAACCACAATTATATAACCAAAACATCAGACTTGGTGGAGTATGGTTTGCTGTATTCACAGATGATTATTTGTTTAAAAGGATGACTACATTTTACATGGTAGTCTGGGACGAGACTACAAAATGTAACATGAATTTTATCCAAAGGTTTTTACTCAATCCATGGCAAGACATGGTAAATATATGTACAATTAGCACATGAACTTTCCCACCAGCCATTCTTTACTAATAAACATGAATGCACAATCTTGTCTTACCGTACACATTTATGTTCATTTTCTTTACCATCAAAATTAGCAGAGCAGTTTGTAGCAGGTTCAGGAAACAATCTACTATTAACTGAATAGCATTGATTGTCTAAAGCAAATAAATAATGTTTGAAAGGAAGGAAAAAATGCAGGAAGGGATTTCATTGGAGTTTCTGTAATTAGTTACTATGTAATTAAAAAATTACAATTGATACCAACTTACAAAAGCTAAAATTTTCACATGTGCTGCAACTGTTAGTTGGATTATCAGAACGATTAGAACACTCTTGAATGGGTGACTTTGGTAATCTAAATGTGAGAATAACAAAACATATACAGGTATCATCCCAGTTTGCAAAACGAAATAGGCTGTGTTAACATACTGGTATCGAGGTTATATTATGCACTTATGCAGAGGAAACAGTTAATGAATGATATCAAACATGAAGCTACAGCAACATTATTGCTGGAAGGATAATATTAGTGAAACAAAATTTTGATGGCTTGGTGGGGAATTTGGACTGTTCAAGTCTGATTCAACAAATACCATGGTCAAACACTACAATGTGACTAAAATAATAATAAGATCATTTAGTCACATTGTTTTCTAATCACTCACACAGGATAGTAGCATTCGGAATGATTACTTTTTCTGAAAATTTTTAGTTCTTCCAGGTCATTTTCAGAATATTCCTTCACACTAGCAGCTGCTTCCAAATCACTAGCTATCCAATCATAGCCTGCATGATGCTTCAGATCAGCACGACTTAGTATATTAAAACAAGATAAATTACAATACAATAAAAATAACTGTTAATCTCACTGTTTTAAAGTTGAAATACTACTGAAATTGTCCCGTACACTCAGCTTGCTATAGAGTTCATTTAGTTTCTGCTGTCGTTCGATCAGGAGTGAAACCAAAGAAGACAAGTCTTTTGAGGACATCTTTACAAAATTCAAATTCGAATTTAGATTATCAAACCACACCTCCATCAATAATAATAATAATAATTATATTAATTAATTTTGGCCCCGCCTTAAAATGAAGTCGAGTTGTCTTTGTCTTTTGATATCAATTGTCCTCGTATCTGGTTCTCCAGTGGAGGAAAATGAGAAAAATGATAGATATGAGTTATTAGAACGCTTGAGGAAGTTACAAGGTTCATTACAAATGCAAGAGGGAGAAGGTGGAGTGGAATATGAACGTTATTGGAAGGAACTAATGGCTAATAACCCAGGTTTGTGAAAAGCATGGCAATACTTGTGAATACTCTTATCAAATAATTAGCCCTTCTATTTTATAAAAAGGATTATGTATGATATCCTATTTCTTGCACGTAAACTAGTCTTGCAGGCCAGCTTCTTCAAGGAGTAAGCCAAAGGGTCTGGCGACTTGCGATAGAAGACCCTATACTTGAGGGGTATGTACCCCTAGATCCTATACTTGAGGGGTATGTACCCCTAGACCCTATACTTGAGGGGTATGTACCCTTAGACCCTATACTTGAGAGGTATGTACCCCTAGATCCTATAATTGAGGGGTATGTACCCCTAGATCCTATACTTGAGGGGTATGTACCCCTAGACCCTATACTTGAGGGGTATGTACCCTTAGACCCTATACTTGAGAGGTATGTACCCCTAGATCCTATAATTGAGGGGTATGTACCCCTAGATCATATACTTGAGGGGTATGTACCCCTAGACACTATACTTTAGGCCTTAGCGGTTATCTCCCCTAGACCCTATACTTGAAGAATATGTGCACCTAGACCCTATATATGCTTGAGGGGTACGTTCCCCTAGACCCTAAACTTGAGGAATATGTGCCCCTAGACCCTATACTTCGGGGGTATATTCCTTTGCTTAAAGTGTATGTGCCCCTACAATTGATGACTCTGCGGATTCGGATATCTAACATGATCTAATAAAAATAATTTATAATTATAATTACACACATGTAAGTATAACTAGTTTAATACTACCTTCAGTGGCATTAACCTAAACAAGAGTAGTACATTCTATGCATAGTATGTTCTGAGCCTAATATATAATACAGTCTTTGAAACAGTATGTAGAATCATCTAACAATAATTAATTAAATTCATATGCTAAAAATTTAATTCATTAAAAAAAAAACTTTGAAAGTGAACTTTAATTTGTCAGTGCTTCACCACTCACTGTATTTTTGGTCACAACCGTGTCTTAAACTTCACCCTGTTGATCACTTTGGTGGACTTTCACATTTGTCAATGCTCTGGCTCTTAAATTCTTACTTTATCAAAAATTTTAACCCTGTGGCCTGTGCTTTGTTTATAGTTACAGAGTAAGACAGTCATAATAGAACTTTTCAACTTTATCCCTTTATTCGTTTTATCTTCTTCGTTGACACTTCTCTTCTCAATTTGCAAAATTGTGGGTGTGGTTTAACCTTGGTTTCTGCTGTGTAGGTGTGGCTAAAAAGGCTTCACGCATACGTACAGCCACAGGTATTAATAATTATATAGAAAAACATTTTACTTGTGTACCTTTTCTGAGTTGCATTTCTACTGATTCAGTTGATTGTGCACTGTACTTCAGGCTACAATAATTAGACAGATAATTTTTATTCAGTTTAAAAAAGGTTCACTTACTGTTAACAAAACTATTATATATATATATATATATACGGAAATTGTATACATTACAACTGATCCACAGAGACATTGAGACGAGATAGACAAATGGACAAAGAAATGCATTATGTATTATTTTACATGTGGATTGTTCCATTGTTATCTGTGGTACTGATCACCACCACTGTTAGGGGGTCCACATATTCTGTTTGAACACTGAAGACTGAGTAGGACTGGGTAGTGTCTTGTTGAGCACCTTGTAAAATAAGAGGTGAACAGTCATCTACATGTAGGTTGGAATAGGACATGTAGTAATAGTAATAGGTAATTAAAAAAACTGAGGTAATATTAGTAGTAAGAGCTTATTAGTAATAGTAATATGCAATCTGATCTCAATATTGTGGTAGTAGTAATAGTAATCGTAACTGACTTTAAGCAATATGTTCATTTATAGTAGGGCCAGATGAGACTTATTAATTCTCTTTTGAGAAACTCATGAATATTAAATACAATGGTCATTTAGTTTAAAACATGAATAAGTTTAAATGAAACATCAATGCTGTAGTAATTCAGTAATAGCAATAGTAATATACATTACTATCACATTAAAAATTAACTGACTTAGGAGGTAATATAAATAGTAATAGTGATTTGTAAATTAAAATATATTATACTAACTATGGAGGTATTAAAAATAGTAATAGTAACATACTGATTTTTAAGGTAGTAACAATTATATTACATTGAATAGTAATTAACCCCATGTCTGGTTAGAAGGAAGACTGAAACAATCTAGATGTTCTGTAGATAATGTGATCCACATGACAGTGATAACGAGCACATTATGATGAATGATAATCAAATTCCGAACTTATGAAGACTGTTCCATCGTCGCTAACAATTTTAGATAGACCCATAGTAGCGAATGTTTGTCGTAACTTTTTGATGATTGTTGTTGACAGACATCACAATGTTTTACTAACTCCTCCAAATCGAAGTCAAGTTTCGGCCACCAGAATTATCTTTTATCCAGGAAAGTTATGTAATTTTTGTAACAATCCCAGGATGGGCTTTGTGCAATTCTTGTAATAACAGTTAATGACCTGGTGTAGGTACTATAATTCTGGATTCTCTTAAGAGACTTGCATCTTGGCTGCTTAACCCGTCCCTTTTTCTGCAGAACACATTCATACACATTTTCTGAAGCATGAGACAAAACTGCTTGAAGTCCATAAGACAATGCATCGCATGAGAGTGCTAGTTTTTGAAAATGAACCAGCAGCTGAGATGATGATAGTAGATTCTTGGCTCTCTGGAATGCTGCTTCCTGGATGGTATCCCACAACCACTTAACATTCTCCTGTAATAGAAGATAAAGATGATTTAAGAGAGGTGATAGGTTTGGTAAACATTTATGGTAATAGTTTAACAATCTGAGTATATCTTTTAATGAGTCACAAACATTGCAGAACACCAAGAATCCTCTTAGGTTGCAACAACTATAATTGACGAATGCAATAAAAACTTAATGCTAAGGTAGTACTGACAGTACTAAACTATTGTGACAGTAGTGACTATTGTGACAGTAGTGACTAATGTGACATGTGACAATATTGACTAATGTGACAGTAGTGACTAATATGACAGTAGTGACTATTGTGACAATAGTAACTAATATGACAAGTGTTTACATTTTGACGACACAGTAAAACCACTACTCTGGTAGCAAGTTTCGGCAGTAAATCTACTGCCTTTGACTCTAGTGAAGATGGAAATCATATACAAATGAAGAGACAGGATCAGTATCTAGCAGGTAACAACATTACAGAGCCTGACATCAGGGCTATACTCCTTAGTTCTGTATGAGCAGGGAATTTCACTACTCCAGACAGTCCTTGTTCTCATACATACAAGAATATCATCGAGTTAGTGCAAGAGTACTACAGTCCTTCACCTTCCATTATAGTGGAGAGGTTCAAGTTTAATTCTCGCTATCATGAATCGGGGGAATCTGTAGCAATCTATGTGGCAGTTCTCAGACAACTGATCGAGAATCATTTTTTTGGGCTCCAAGACGGTAGATAAAGATGGTATTATCTGGATTATTCCAGAGGTTGCTAATTTGTAGCAAACCGACTTTGTGAACTTATAGGTTGAAGAGTGGTTAGGTGAACATGCAGAGTACTGTCAAGGGGTTTTTGTCACATGTTTGTCTCAAGAGGAGCAGAGAGGATGACACTTTCACCGGAGATTTGGGTGATTTAATGGTTGTAACTTTAGCTAACATCATGAGAAGAGGAATTGTCATTTTCACATCTAGTTGTCAAATACCTGTTCTGACAGGTACTCTTGCATTTGGAACAGTGGAGAGCATCCAACCAATCTGGCTTGCATATTCACAGGTCCTGGATACTTTGACTTAGCTACTCCAATCAAGACCCATGAGCCAAAGAGATCCAGTAGGAATACAATATATAAGCTCTACATCTTGACCAGCTATTAGCTTCTGATATCTTTCTATAATATAATACACACATACACATGAAAGGTCAAAGGAGGAGATGTAGTTGTGGTAGACAAAAAGATTATCGTGGACCACCATGCACATGCACAAATAGAAGTGATATCAATCATTCGAGAACCAAATGCCCTTGCTACATTAGTCATCAACCATGCTCATCACATTGCATGCAACAATTGTAGGAAACCAAATGGTCAACTGCAGAGACTAACAACAAGAATTCGCCATAGATTTAGTGATCAAAAACAACCATTGAAAGGGTGACTTTATAAACAATTTGTTGAAGAATCTCATGAAAAATCTTTGCGTGGTTTATTGTCATCTCTTGAACATTGTAATATAAAAAAGTATGGTTATTTTCATGTTTATGTATGGCATTTTGATTATAGCCCTGAAACAGTGAGCTCTATTTTCTAATTCATTTTTGAGCTGACTAAAATAATATCATCCATTGGGTTTTCTATTTCTCGAAGATCTAATACAATCGTTAAAAGTGCACTGGAAACATTTTGTAAGCATTGCATTATTTTGAGAAACTCCAATAGAATTAGTTACGGATCCTTAATCTCACCTTATTTACTCAACATGAACATTCATATGCTATGTACACTTTTCCTGGTATTTATTCAAATATCAACAATTTATGTTTACTGATACAGTCAACTTTGTCTTCTTATCTTTAAAGTAATGAATAGTATGATTATTCAATAATGTCATTTATGACTGTTATCATTTTAGTCACAGTTGGGATATGCAGTGACTGATGATATATCATAATATTCATAACAGAGTAGGGAAAGTGCTGATACATGTAGTTAGTACAGTCACTATACTGTTGCAGTGGAGTTATACTTGTTAATATATATACTTCTACTCAACCGTGTAGCATATCCACAGTTGTGTTTTTCAACTTCTTCAAAAATTCTGGCAGTTTCTCAACACATATTGTTTGCAATTGTGACATATGCAAATGCTTAGTTTCAATAAGAAATTTCAATTCATCAAGTACTTCATGAGCTGTTTTCAATAATGTTCAATCAATTTTCTTCTGTTTCATTTTATTTGTCCCATGACTAACATTAGCCTTGCACAGAAAGCACTGCTCCATCACTACACTAACTACAAATCAAACCTTCACTTTCCAAAGTAGTATTATACTAACAGTATAATTTAAAAATAAAAACTCAGTATGGCAATGTACTATAGCAATAACATATAATATAACAGTGTCTTTAACACTGACAACACCTCACTAACAAAACTATAAACGTTAGTTGTAAAACTATGTTGAAAGTAAAAGTATGGCTAGTATTACAGAAACAACAGTATTTTTTACTCACTAAGTATATTTGAGCCAGCTCACTAATGATATTCACTACTTCCCACCCTACTTACACTGTACATGCTCTTATTGCCTACTAACTTCTGGTAGTTTTGTGTATGAATGCTATTACTACAGTCAACCAGACCCTCTCCCGTTAAATGCTTCATTAGAGGTGAAGGGGCTGCCTTTGTGAGACTTTTTGCCCATAATTCAAGCCACAAAACTGATTTCTACACATTAAGGTTGTTTTTACTGCTCTTGTACTAACACTGGAGTGTAAGTATAACACACATAATTATTATGTGATATATAATAATATTATTTTCTGTCAATAATCGGGAAAACTTATTTTCCAATCATACTTCACACTTGTGTTAAGGGTTCTGCACTGTGGGTGCATTAATTATAGTTTTATCATAACACAGTTTGATATAAAACTATAACACAAAACCTTTATCTTACATTTTCCTGTAGTGTTATATCATGGTATATATAATTCATTTCTCTTAGAATTAGCTAAAAGATTCGAGCAGATGCCTCCAGAGACTGTAGCACATCGTATGGGTGATCGAGTAGCTCACAGGAATGGTAACATCAGATCCCAGTTAGATGAAATGCAACGAATAAACATTGAGAAAATGAGAGAATTGAACAGGTAAATGTAACTGGTTTGTCTGGAAATGTGAATATTTAATATATCTCAGGATCATTTAAAAGGTTTTATAGTTTCATGTTAAAGCCTTATACTTAATAATTGTGACCTGATTTGAAGAGGGACATAACCTACACATATTATATTGGCTACATCATAAGATTGCTTGTACAATTTTCTGACATGCACAGTGTTATACTGTAATGAAAAGATGTTTACTAATTAAGCTGCAGATGTGATATTTACTATGATCAAACACTTACCATTCTGCTATTTGGTACATGAAGAGCTATCATTAATCTTGTTAGAAATGAATTCCATTGACTTCCTGTACAAAATGGCAAATTACAAGTGATTAAGGGTAAAATTTTGATCAATTATTTTACAGCAAAGTGTCCCTTTTTTGAAATTAGGTCACCAGTATGTGTTTTAAAATTAATACTTCCAGTAGGGAAAAGATGGAACAGATGTATGAACATGACCCTAAAGAGACTAGAAATCGTCCTGTTCATCGTTCTGCTTCTTCAAATGATGTTAGACGTGAAGGAAATGGATGGCCAGATCCAAGGGAAAACGTAAACTCAGAAGAAATTAAGAATAGAATACAAGAGGTACATATAGAACATTAGACCTTACAATTTGTGAACTCTAGAGCCATGTATGAAGAACGATAGTTAAATTATATCTCTGCCGTATGTGAATTACACAATGAGAACCCGTCTGTGTGTAATTTGAACACAATAATATTGTCACCTTTCTCATTTCGTGTCCCATTGGGCCATACTTATGATTGCTTTCCAAAGGAGTTAATTTGTTTTTATTAGCCCAATGTTTAGATTGTGGAATTACTCTATATTGTTTCATACATATACCTTGCAATAGTAGTTAAGAAAGTTTTGTCATTCTGGGTGGCTCAGTTGAATTAATATACTAATGGATGCAGCGCGCTGGAGCTACATTACAGTCTACAAACCAGTGGGAAGAATTTCAAAGAAAGCAGCTTGTAGAAACTGCTGTTATACAGCTAGTTAAATATTTACAAAAGGAAGATCCTTTAAAAAATAAGATATTATAAAAAAAGTATCCCTATAACTGCTTTGTGATGACTGTGTATCAATCATTGCTAATGGCACTAGTGTCTCTACCTTTCTGTGTACTCGAAGACGGGAGCCTGAAGATGTGTCACTGTGCAAAGAAACTGATATACCTTCTTCAAGGTTCTAAATGATGACATTCTCATGTCTGAAACTCAACAACCTATTATACTTACTTGTTATAGATTCTTGCAGCATCTTTATACTGTTTCTCTGCTATACCCACAGTTGTTAGTATCAGTTGCAGTTTTACATATAATAATTATATATATACATTAAACCCCATGGAAAGCATTTATTGGGATGACCCTGTGGGCCATAATAAGAACAACAAGTGTATATAGAGAAAAAAAGTATCCCTATGATTGCTTTATGGTGTCCAGCATTCAGTAATCATGGCTGACTTTATCATGCCTGAAACAAATCAGCCTATTATAGTTACTATGACACATGATTTCACTAAGAATTTGTGTTTACTTTAAAGATGAGGCAGAAAGAAGCAGCAGCTGGCTTTTCACAAGAGTTGATGCACTCTCTCGCCTACAGACCAGACCTGGGAAGTCTCTCCATTCTTCACAATTTATGATGTTTTTTTTTTAATCTTCCAGGAATGTCATATGTAATTTAAAAAGACAAAAGAGTAGCAATAACAGTTTTAAAAAACAGTGCACTTTCACTCGCCGTCTTCTAACGAGTAATAACGATATTCACAGTTTACATGTGATCTAATTTTCATACCAACACCTGCGGCCAAATTCCTTAGCTGGGACAGAAAAGTCAACTCAATTGACCAGACTCCCTCCCCGCCGTCCGATCTCAAAAAGGGGAGGAGTCTGGCTCATAAGACTAGGTCATCACGTGACGTTTTTTTTTGCAAAACATTCGAGAGAAGCAGCCAAACCCAGTTATGGCGACCACTTTCAGATGTACATATTGACATTTTGGGGGTTATTTTGGAGATATCCCCAATATCTCTTCGGGACGACCTTCATTTTTGTATTAAGAAGAAACATCAGGAGGTATTATGACTTGTTGTAATGCAGGTTTGGTGGTTTTTGATTTATAATTTCCATTTCATCGAAGCCCACATTTTCGGATTTATCTTTGCTACAAACTATGATATCATCTTTTTTGTTGTTATATTTTCTTTATAAAAATATGGAAATGATACAACTTTCATTATTTCAAGTGATAATGTTTTTGACAATAAATACCAAGTTAAAAAAAGACATCAGATAAATAACTCATTAATTATTCATGATTTGTATCCCGTAACCTTAAAGACTGCAGTATCCCACCTTAAGACAATTTGTAAGTATCATGCAATCATGAATATTTCCAAATGTTTTGTGTTATCATTATGCTATTAAATAGCATCGCAAAATTCAAGAGGAACTGGATGCATTGCGTAGAGATGAGTACAAGCATTTTGAATCCAGAATTGAAGCTTTGAGAAAGAAAAAGTTAAAAGAAATGGACGAGACTCAGAGACTAAAAGAAGAAGAAAGGTGAAGTAAGAAGAGACTGTTAAAGTCTATGTGTAATTATTGTACCAGTTCCCAGCTCTAATTTCTGAATATAAATGTTTGTGCTTTATTTCATTTAGCTTTTGCTATGTTGCTTACTATATTTGGTAATGATAGTTGCAGATATCTAATATCATTCTTATTACTAAATTTATAGGACTCTTCCTTTCATGAAAATCTGTATTTCAATGAATATTAGAAACAGTGCTTGAAATAATGTTCAGCTGGACCTTTGCTGGACACATCTTGCCTCTGGATATAATTACACTTGACTGGACATATTGTCTGATCAATAATACATATAGTAACCTGCAGTGTCGTTAATTATTAAGAACAGTCATGGCTAAAAGTGGGTTAGTTCCATGGCTGTGTACATGTACAGTGTGGGTTTGAATCTTTCTTGAGTCTTGGTTTTTTAATGAACAAATTCACAACTTGCTAGTCAAAGTTTGTTGTCCTGATGTTTCTGCTGGACACTTTCAAAAGCTGTTTTGAGCACTGTAGAAAGGTCTTGATAATTATTATGAACATAGGTCTAAATACATTTATTAGTTATATTATATTGTATGACACTTTCAAACATATACATTGATCTGTAGATTGGATCAGTTAGTCAAGGAGCGTATGGCTCATGAACGTATGGAGCATCCAGCTAGTCGAAAACAACTAGAAGATGTTTGGGAGAAGCAGGATGGCTTAGCAGATGCAGATTTTGACCCCAAAACATTCTTTTACCTTCATGGTAACTACTTGATAGTATTTTCTCTACTATTGAAATAAGCTTCTGTAATTTTAACAATAGTTCTGTATGGGTTTGATATAATTATATTAAGATTCAGGAACAAGTCTATTTATATAATTAAGTATTCAAAGTGAAGCCTCTCAAGGATTTATAGACAATTTTTCTACTGCTTTACTCATATGCCATGCCTATTGTTCGGGCCAGCTCCACCCTCCAAGAAATAAAGTGATTTAGTGTACTTTTGAGTGACATAGTCATATGTATTCAATGTTTGAAATTTTACAGATGGTTCATCTCAAAAGTACTTTTCTTTTTCATATTTATAATTTACTTGTAGTTCATGCAAAAGCAATATAAACATATATTACATGGGGAGCATGTTAAAATAAGGAACATGCAGTATATATTAAAATATGGAACCTGTGGTATATTTTAAAATAGACATTTTTTTACTCTAGACAATAATGGAGACAGTGTTTTGGATGCGTATGAAATTGAAGCACTTTTTATGAATGAAGTAAGTATAAGTATGCATTAGAAATATTCATGTTCATCATGAATAACCTAAGATAACTTTACTTTGGAATGACCAATAATTTTCTGACCTGCACTGTTTTCATATAATTATCCTTCCCATTCTTTTTGAAAGTCTCAGTGGCCACACCCACTTCAAGGCAAAACAAATTAACTTCTGCTACAGGAGGATTTACACTTGTGGTGCTTTCATTGTTATACAATTGGCAAAGTAGAGAATAATATAATTCCAAGTTGGACTTCCACATGTCCTGTTTTTAATTAACAGTGAACACTGGCAATACATGCACACATACATGACACAAGACTATTTAATAAATTAATATATAAATTTTACTATTTTGTGTTTTTGCTAGATAAAGAAGGTATATGGTAATGAAGTTGATAGCATGACAGTTCGTGAAGAGTTAGCAGAGATGAGAGAACATGTTATTGGAGAGGTAAGAGAAATAGAAAAACTTAATAAATCATTTAAATAGATACACAATCAAAATGATTGATGAATTGAAAATAAGAATTGCGCACAAAATCATTTTTTTAGATTGACAGAGACAGGGATGGACTAATCTCATTGGATGAATTTTTAGGATATGCTAATAAAGATATTTTCAATGTGGATGAAGAATGGAAACCTCTACAAGAAAGAGATAGGAAAATAATATTATCACCACAGGTCCATTTTTTGTGCTTATTTCTATACTTTTGTATCATGTTATTAATGATTGTAAATATGCTTGATACATGAATAAATGCACAACCTATTGAATCATAGCTAGGTCGATAAGTACAATCGAGTCTGGTTCATAATATGTTGCATTTCACACCTAGATTAACTTGATTTCTATCTCTGTATTGTGATGCATTTCACACCTAGATTAACTTGATTTCTATCTCTGTATTGTGATGCATTTCACACCTAGATTAACTTGATTTCTATCTCTGTATTGTGTTGCATTTCACACCTAGATTAACTTGATTTCTATCTCTGTATTGTGTTGCATTTCATGCCTAGATTGACTTTGTCTCTGCATTGTGTTACCTAGATTGACTTCATTTGTATCTCCACATTTTGTTCTATCTCTGCATTGCTAGTGTTGTATTAGACCAATCACATTTTAGCAACCATTAGCTTAATACATCAATAATTAAACAGAACTAGATCATGACAAGCCTTAATGCAAAGTCTTTAGACTCTTTATGTCGTATTGTGAACCAATTTTAACTAAACCTTGTACAGTCTCTCTCTGTCTTTCTTTCTCTGCCTCTCTCTCAATCTGTCTTTATGTTTGTTGCTTGTCTCATTTGATAGTTGAATATACAACTTACATTGTATATGCACATAATCCATGTTATGAACATGGTTTCTTGAACTTTCTAAATTTATTTTGCAGTCAAGTATTATCATAATTATTGCAGTGATTCTATTAACCCTTCTAATTAGGAATTAATGAGACTGGAAGCTGATTTGGGAGATAATTATGATATTCTTTATGATTATGATGATGATGGCAATATAGCTATTGTTAAAAAACAGGAAGAGAAAGACATGAAAGACCAAAATAGACAGGATGTTCCCGAGGGGAATGATCACAAAGATGATGAACATGGTAATTAAAATAATTATATTATTGTCGTTTTTATCATTATTATTATTAAGTGGTTAATTGATCAGTTCTGTCTGTCTCTGCCTGTCTATCTGTCTGTGTCATGCAAAAAAAATCTGAAAAGTACTTTGTAATAGTTTGAACATCTTCTAAACACATCAGACAACTAGAAATTGGTCATACATAAGAATGTATGCATTTTGCAGAAGCTAATGCAATTCACAATATCTGCAATTCGTGTACTTTCTTATTATCAGTTCAGAAAAGTGCACCATTTTTAGGTCAGTCGTGCCCTTCATAATAATTATAATCATTCTCAGAACAGCTAGAAATTAAATTGCATTCGGCAAAGCAAGATATCTCCAAAATGTTAATGTTAATACTAATGGTCATTCTTGTTCACTTTGACCTCCGGAAAATGTTCGTAACTTTAGTTTAAAATGACCAACAACATTTTTACCTTCACTATTTTCATATAATTATCCTTCCCATCTTTTTTGTGCATGTCACATTTCAATCCGTTACTTCATTATTGAGTTACAGTAACCTTATGACATTAAACTATACACTACAGTACATATAAATTCATCATATCATAATTTTGAGGTCATTGTGAATGTGAACAGACTTTAACATAAGAATAACTTCAGGGGTAATTAAAATTTGAATTAATAAACAAATTATTATAACACTTTAAAATGGCCACTAATAGTAGCAAGTTATTAACTCTGCATATGTAGTTCCTAATTGTTCTGAAATTGAAAGTTTATTGACTAGATGAAAATATCCTAAAGACTCGAGTAAGTATAGAGTGCAACAGAATCTTGGATAAGTAGTATAATATTGGTAGGAATAATCAGTGAATTTATTAAGAATAATAGGATACTATTTCAGAAATTCAGAATAGAAAATTAGGTGGAATAATAATTAATATAATTATTATTATATAGATAGGCAAGGCCTAATGCACTGTTTATGTAATTAAGGAAGTTCAGCCATTCTGGAGTGCTTTTTGTATAAAACAACGCATGTTTGCTGCTTGAAATGCAGAAGAGCTAGTATACAGTCCACCTGAAAAACAGCAGTGTCTGGAAATTGCAACTAATAGCTGAAGTATGTTGCAAACTTTTACAAGAACCTTTAAGAGTGGACAAACAAATAATTATAATGAGTTTCAGATATGAGAAAGTCAATAATGATTATGTTGACACCAATCATAGTGATACGTTTTTCCCGTAATTATATCTTGTTTTTCAGATCATCTTGAAGCATTTAGGGTGAGTCTTTCAGCACTGCAACCATAGCTTACAGTATTATATGTGCATTTTCCTATGCCTCTGAAACTGCTATTATAATTGTATCATTATTATTATTCCTCTGTTTGTACAAACACTGAGCAAATTAATCTTAACTTACAATTTATAGTTATCTCTTTTGTTTTAGCTTCACCTTCTGACGGACCTGAAGATATCATCAAGGTTCCAGATGATGTCAGTAAAGTTGATGTGGGCACTATTGATCAGGAACAGCAACCAAGTATGCAATAACTCTATGAAATCAGAAACTGGGAATGGGCAACAATGAGAAATAAATGATACGATTATCATGGGAAAAATGATTGTGATTTTCAATATTGTCATAATACTAATGAAAATATTTAATGCGCTGCCTTTTGATCATCAACTGTTTGTGATGAGGGGCTTTTCTGGTATGTTGGTTGTAGACATTTTGCACCCGATAGTGAATGTGTTGGCAAAAGATTTTTCATTTTAGTGCACTGCTAAAAATATCAAAAATCTTACAACACCCTATCATTTTTTATAGGCTGCCGGACTAATAGTCTATTCGTTATCCATTTTTTTCCTCTTCAGAGTCAGAAACAGAGAAAGAGGAGATACTGCCTTCTGACATGACACCTTCTGACATGACACAAGAAGAGGGAAAGCTTTAAATCACATCTACATCATTAATTTTTATGACTTTTGTTAGCATTTTATTATGCTAACATTGTATACCCTTCTCACTGTTATATAATATACTATAGAACAAATGGATTTGCCTGTGTCTTGAATTGGAATTCCTGTTTTTTTCTTTGTTTCCATATGATAACTTTGACATGAATGTGCATGCAAAGTGATGCATTAGCGATTAATTATGTATGCAAAATGAATGACATATAGGGAAAGTCACAAGATACAATCCATGTGTAGACATGTTAGGAAATTATGTCTTCTATCAAAGTACTATGTAAACTATTAGCGCATGTGTCATTTTTTTTTTGTGTGGACCCCACCCTACTAATATAATATGTTGCAGTCATCGAACACGTGCGAGACCGATATGTCTGATGTACCATTACAACGGAGATTAAAAGTGATAGTAACACATATAAATCACCCTTCTTCGTTTTTTGCTCAGCTGGGAACAGGTATGATGCATAGAGGTTACAAAATTCGTAATACTTATTATAAGGGGTATCTCATACTTATTTATATTCGTGTATGTTACAGTATGTACTGACATAGGAGTGCAGCCAGGTGTTTTCATGTATGTATGACTTTGTGTGTATGTATGTGTAATATAACATATTTCAATTTTGTGTTCTGATTGTGTTTTGCTAGAAAGCCATCTGAAAAGTTGTAGTAAATTACAGCAAGATCTTACAGAATGGTGTGATGAATGTTCAGTAAAATGTACCAGCTTTCATGCTGTCAATACTTATGTTGCCGTGCGAGTATTGCAAAACCAGCAGAAAGTTTGGGCAAGAGCAATGATCACCAAAAATCTGACAGATAGGTGAGAAATATAACATTTCAATGTATATTATACTATAATTATGTAGCCAGCTCCCTTTAGCAGTAGTCTCGCGAGCCAGACTCCACCCCTTTTTGAGATCGTACGGCGGGGAGGGAGTCTGGTCAATCGAGATGACTTTTCTGTCCCAGCTGAGGAATTTGGCTGCAGGTGTTGGTATGAAAATTAGACCACATGTAAACTGTGAATATCGTTATTACTCGTTAGAAGATGGCGAGTGAAAGTTTTTTAACTGTTATTGTTACTTTTTTGTCTTTTTAAACTACACATGACGCTCCTGGAAGATTAAAAAAACGATCATAAATCGTGGGGACTTCCCAAATCTGGTCTGCAGGCAAGAGAGTGCATCAATTCCTGTGAAAAGCCAGCTACTGCTTCTTTCTGCCTCATCATCAAAGTAACCCCAAATTCTTAGTAAAATCATGCATCATTTGTTCATTATCTATTTTATTTTGTAACACAGATGTAGAATAAATAATAATAACAATATTCACGGTTTACATGTGGTCTAATTTTCATACCAACACCTGCGGCCAAATTCCTTAGCTGGGACAGAAAAGTCAACTCGATTGACCTGACTCCCTTCCTGCCGTCCGATCTCAAAAAGGGGAGGGGTCTGGCTCGCAAGACTATGTTTATTGTAATACACTCTGTAGGTCAACAGTGTCTCCGACTAGAAATTACTCATTTCAGTATAAATATATATTATCGCACAGATACCGGGAAATATTACGAGTTGGATACAGCGTTGCCACGAGTCCGAAGGACGAGTGGCACGCTGTATCCAACGAGTAATATTTCCCGGGTATCTGTGCGATAATATATTTATCAAATAATGCTTGTTTTTGCCTATTACTACTTAGCAATACTTTATTATTCACACTGTCATGATAAAGATGGTAATCTTGAAGCATTTCACAAGTTAAATCCCAAAACAGTAGCTATCTCGGGCAACCTCCAACCCGAAAAAAGACTTTCAGCACTGCACATATATAAACTTCTCTACTTTCACATTTTATCATAAACATAACTTACCTCGTTCATAATTTTATCACAACTCATGTTTACTAACTTCACCATCGCCAAAACTAAAGAAATTAGAGAGTAATCTCTTTCTACACAATTTTTACTTAGCAGCATGTGACACGCAATACAATAAAACTTCCGGTCAGGTGATTTTCCGTGCAATAAAACTTCCGGTCATATGACTCTATAAAAATACTGGAAAATATTGTCATAGTGCGTGATTTGAATGTCTAATTGAAAATGTATGGATTCGTTGTTTCTATGGTAAACATTGTTTGATAATATTTATTATCTTCAGTATTTTTATGACATTTTCTGTATTTTCAAAGAAAAATGAATAAAATATGCATGAGTTCACTTATTTAGCTGGCCCTGGTCAATTTTGTTGAAAGTTTAATCTTCTTTCTGGCAGGTACACTGACATCAGTATCACTAACTGTAACACAGTTCACACTACTAGCTGTAGACTCACTAGTACACGCTTTTGTAGATGTTTTTAGTCAGAGCACATGCTTGTTTCGTACTTTTAGTGTAATTTTCCATAATCTGTAATCATTGTAATATTTTTTTATAAATACAGAAAAATCCGTGTAGTTGGAGACACTGGGTCAATGACCTTGAAATTAGGATATAATGTAATATATTGTAATATAGTGTATAGTTTAATGTCATAATGTTAATACATAATTATACTGTAACTGAATAACGAAGCAATGGATTGAAAGTTGACATACACATAAAAGAACAGGAAGGATAATAATATTAAATGAATGCACTAAAGTGCAGAACCCTCGCACAGTAAATTGTTTAATGCATATGAGGCTGGTTCCACTGTGAGTGCCATGCAATCATGTGATGGCACACTCCACATGTCTCTTTATGCAACGCTATTCAACTAGAAAACACTACAAAACCCTGCATAGATACTCATGATTTTAACCTCAGATATATACAGAGGTCTGTGACAAACAGGCATTTCTTGAAGTAGCAACTACTCGAAGTGAACTAACCGAAGCAAGATGTATGCTGAGATTAACAAATCGCTCATATTACGGGACAATCATAACCAACAAGTTTGAAAATCTACCTTGAAAATCTGCACGAGTGAGTATCCATGAAGTTTGGGTAGAGACACACTCACACACTCACTCACTCACTCACTCACAAACCGACTACTATAATCCCCCGCCTACGCGCTCGGGTTAATGAAAATGATAAAGGAAAAAAATGTTGTTGATTTTTCTAAACTAAAATTATGGAAATGTTTATGAGGTCAAGGTGAATGTTTAGTATCAATTGCTTTTTGTAGGGTTGAAGTCAATCTAATAGATTCTGGTAAATCTCTTGTGATCACCAGCACTGATGACATATGTGGTGGAAAACCTCCTCAGCTTATGTCAATGGCTGAACAAGCTCTCCATTGTAGAGCAATTGATATACAGCAGGTAAATATATTTACATACTTGACCAATCAGCAGGTAAATATATTTACATGTTTGACCATTGTACTAACTGGGTAGCAGTTAGCCAGATATCAATGATTTTCTAAATATTATTAACCCTCATCCACATAGGTGGTTACCATAATTGTTTTGTCTGTTTGTTTATTACTGAAATAATCTTCTGAACTACTAAGTACATGAACATGTACATATACATATACATGTACATGTACACAGCACTTGAAAGCATTACTGCATTTACTGCTTCAAATTATGCAAGTCAAAAAAATAATACCGTAATTCGGGAAAATTTCGTACTATAAAAACTTTCGTATAACAGTATGCGTACGAAATTTAAAAATTCGAAGATTAATGGGTATATGGAAATAAACGGTATTCGTAAATAATAACGTACGCACGTACGAAAATTTATACATAGGAAAAATAAAAATTCGAAATATTTTAGAGACGAAATATTCCCGATTTACGGTAATAGGCTTTTCTAAACCTTTTAGTGATGTGGTTATGGCCACTCATGGTTACTGTTTCCTGAACATGTAACGAAAATAACTCGTTTCAAGGCTTCAAACGAAGTGGAATTTAGGTAGTGGCCGCTGTAACATCAGTACTGGTTGTAATCTGACAATCACTTTTTAGCTCCTTCACTGTCTGTTATTGTAATTGTGCATGTGATTCAAGCATAATTAATTTGTATACATGTTATTGTGTTACAAGGACCAGAAAGTCTAAGAAATGTGAAAATTAAATGCAAGGCAATTTTCTGCAATTATAGTTTTTTAATTGTGAGTGTATGTTTTCTAATACTACTGATGATGGTTTTCTGCATTCATTTTCATCTACTGCTTAATTAGGTTGACAAATGGCCAGAGAAAGTTATTGATTGCTTTTCAGATGTAGTATGTGGAGATTATGATCTCTTAGGTATGGTTTACCCTCAGTCATCTGATGAACTTTGGCCTGTAGCTATATTTTACAGGTATAGTGATTTGTTTATGACACTCTTACATGTGCTCTCAACTCGGATTTATCTCCTTTGTATGTATGACTTAACAGGGTTTCATTTAGGAGGGGGCATTGTTACTGGAGTCTTAGTCCCCCTTGGAATTTGTTTGCCACTATGCACACCACAAGAACCCTTTTTTTTGCTGCATGCTATATGGCCATTTTGTGTAGCAAAGAATGTGCACAAGACCTACTATAAGAAGAAAGGACCATATCGCTACTAGACACAACGAAAGATATTAAGAGAAGAGAATGAAAATAGAATATCAACAATATTAATTTTAATGAAAACTATTGCAGAAAGTTTTAGGAACTTTTTCTGCAGATATTCTCATTAATTTTAATGATTAGATTAGCAGTGTTTTCCCCAGGATAAATATTAAGGTTAGAGGACTGCATCAGTGGTACATGCCAATGTTCAATCACTGTTGTAAAACATTGTTTTCCACATATACTTTAAAATTATAGGGTGGGTATGCCCATGCTACCACCCTTTGGGGGAATCACTGAGTCATTCATATATCACACTTGAGACAACATGTACACATAATTCTGCATATGATGTTTAGACAGTAATGATATTATTATAATCACATCACATCTATTCCTTGTAGAGATGAAGGAAAATGGAAATCAGTAGGAGAATATCTGGAAAAGCAGGGACTTGCTAAAGTACATGTATATAATAAATTACCATATTTCCTGAATTAAATGGCTAGGTGTTTATTTCACTCCCAGTATTCTTGATCTGGCATTTAAATGAACGTCTAACTGAGACATCACTATATAACGTCTAACTGAGACATCACTATATAACGTCTAACTGAGACATCACTATATAACGTCTAACTGAGACATCACAAGTTAACAATCTAACACTTTGCTAAAAAGTGTGACAACATGTTGGGAAATGTAGACACATGTTTCTGGACACACCTATAATCACACCCAAATGGGCATTTACCACATAGATGCTAATGTTGTGCTTAATTTAGATGTTTATTCAAGACAGGTATTTATTTAAAGTAGACATTTAATTCAGGAAATATGATATTTTTTTTGCCTGGCATATAATTATGTGATGGAATTGACAACATGGGATTTAATGGAGAAATGTGATTAGTGGGTATTAAGGCATTATAAAATGTAGTTTCCTGGGGCAATCCCAACTCGGGTAAATCACATTTTCTACTGTGTGTGAAAACAGCCATCCTAAATTTTGTTGAAATACTGATCTTGGTGTTACCATCTTGGTGTTAGATTGGCTATGCAGCGTAGTGATGTGCGATACAACTAAATAATAGTATTGCGTATCGCTACCAAAAATATCACGATACGATACAGTATCACGATATTTAAAATAATATTGAAACACTTATAAAATGTAAATAAATATCCTATTTGGATGTATTTGTCAAGAAATGGTAAAAGAAATCAATGAAAGTTATGTGCACTAGCTTTTTATAATTACTTTTAGGTATCAAATTAGAAAAACCATGTTTACTAAACTGTCCATTCCAGTGTATCGATACACCCAAAAGCTAATATTGTATCACGATATTCAATGAAAATATCGATATTTCGATATATCGATACGTATCGCACATCACTAATGCAGCGTCCTCCTTATTATATAATCACCAGAACCAAACAACTATGAAACACTCGTTTTCTCAACCCTCATCAATGTTTGTATACTTTTCTTTCCAAAGAAAGTTTATTGAGCATAAAGAACATTATTATACTACCATGTTCTTTATGCTCAATAAACGTTGTTTGGAAAATTATAAATAGTATAGCAGCCTATAGGTCAGATGCCTATACATGTAGATCAGAACAGATACTTTATTTGTGTTCAACCAAAATCCTAATATTAATCCTAGTTATATGCGAATGTAGATGTGAGTTTGCAAATACTAATTTTGACTTACCTATGAACTCTTGCTATTCATGTACAGGAACTTATTAGGAAGCCAAATTTGGTATCCAGAAAAAGCCACCTAATCACATATCTTTACAGGGAGTTTTTCAGGAATTTACCAAAGAGGGGACAAAATGTGTTAAGGGAGGCCAGCATGCAGGGGTCTGGGTTCATTCTCCAGGAAAATGTTCATTTTGGACTCAGCAATATGGCACAATCTGGGAGTGAATTTATAGTTGTGTGTGCATGGTATCGTTTGAGATAGAAATTCTATACCCAGGTCAGCAGTCTTAAATAGAGGTAGCAAATCTCTAAATTGGTTATATGCCCTCCTGGAAAAAAAAAACACTGATTATTTTTCTGTACAAATGGCCAAACAGAGATCAAATATTCTAAGGTCCCTCATCAAAAGGCACTTAGCTTACTTTTTCAAGGTTTCTTATGCAATAACTTGACTTCTCTCTCTCTCTCTCTTCCTCTCTCTCTCTCTCTCTCTCTCTCTCTCTCTCTCTCTCTCTCTCTGTCTTTCTCTCTCTCTCTGTCTGTCTCTCTCTCTCTTTCTCTTCATTTTCACTCTCTTTCTCTAAGTTCAATACTTTCCCTGATATTACAGAGGAACTGTTGTTTCTCAACTCCTGTATTGCACAAGTCGATGCAACTTCCAAACAAACTCATGAAACTTTCGAACAAACTCATGATTTTGTAAACTCGCACAGTAATGAAAAATTATCGCAAGAAAGATCAGACTGCAGTAATAATACAGCAATAGTTCAGTGGGTAGCCAAAGATGATGAAAGAGCTGGTCAAGTTTATAGTCCTATTCTTACTCAGCCTGTTGATTCTGATGTTGAATGTAATTCAAGTTTTGATGATGACCACTGCAGTAGTGATAGTTTTGAATTGGAGGAATCTCAGGTTGTAAAAACCGAAGATATTGCCAAGGAGACAACTGATATTACTGCTGAAGTCAGTGTAGTAAGCAAATATGAAGCCAGAAATAAAACTGACCGAATTTTAAATGCAGAAAAGGAAAAAAGCTCCTTGAAAGTACAAGATAGTTCACCTATTGAAAAGGAAGAAGAGAAACCTCCTCATGTGATTAACAAGCAGTCACCGTCAGTGTCAACCATCCCTACCCCTGTGAAGACTCCAACACCTGATCATAACAATCAGAAGGACAGTGCTGTTAATGTCATTTCAGGAAATGAGTCTCATCCAACACTTGACTGTCATGAACACAGTAGTGATGAAAATGAATGGGACAATGATTTGTTAACAGCCTTTTCTTCACCAAACAAGTGTGATAGCTCTCCTAATGAAGGTGAATGTGGAGGCTCCTTTAATACAGAACAGAAGAGACGCAAACAGGCAAATCTACAGGTGAATGCTAAAGTAAAATGTACTGTATTTACATTAATTAAATGAGAAAATGATATTTTCAGATATTTTGTAATAGGCCAGACCTTAATCAGTTGTTTCTTCAATTGAAATCAACCAGTTGATTATTCAACAGGCCTTCATTTAGAAAATTTGTCGGGGGGGGGGGGGGTGGGGTGGTTGAATTTGAAAGACTATGGGGGCAAATTAATTTTCAAGTGGGGCTTTTGCCCCTGCTTTGCTAGAGTCTGGCCCCTCTTGAAAGTTAGTTTGCGAATAGTCAATGATACCCTCTTAAGATATATAAAACAAAAATTTGGTCACACTAAAAGTATTTTTATGACACATGTATGACTAGTGGCAGTGTGTCTGAACAATATTAGCTAAGAATGTGTACTCACATTGCATATTTCGTCATTGGTGTGAAGTAACATATATTAATGTTGTCAATCCCTATAATTGCTTTTGACGGGAATGTATGCATATATCAGAGAGTACGGTAGTACTCTCTATGTAGGGATGGCACAGAAAAAAAATGGCCACACATACATTCTAATTGCAAGTGATGAGCTGAAATCTCTGCTAAAATTATAGAGACAAGTCTTAATAAACACACACCTTTTGATATCTAGTATTTATGACTAACAACATCTTCTAGACAGTTGGAAATCATCTTTAAGGTAGAGAACCGGCAAGTAGCAAAACTGGCAAAATCTTCATCATCATAATTATTATTATTAATATTATTATTTTCCAGACAAATTTTCTTGTTTGTTGAACTATCACAATGATTCTAGCACCATTCCAGTCGCATTTATAGTAAAATTCTGGTCTTAAAGTATCGAGATGATATCTTCAGATACTATGAAAGAAGACAGTCTCAACAACTACAAAGATTTGATCTCGAATTGGACGCCATTTTCCTAAGTGGAATGTAATTACGCATGCGCATTTGTATACTCGGAATATGGAAGCTGAAAACGTGGAAGTGCTTGGAATTGTAATAACATTTGTGAGCAAATACATTCTTATAATAATGAATATAATAATTATTAATATTAAAGCCATTGTATAATAATATTATATACTATGATAAGCATTGGAATACTGAATGGTTGACAGTGACTGACAGTACTTCTTGTAGGACTACAGACAGTGCTGTAAATGAAATAGAGAATATACATCATCTGTCAGTGAAAGAGAATGATAATCAATACATTAATACAAAAGACTAACTTTCATTTGATGAACAAATTTTAATGCATTTATGATTGCATGATTTCATAATGATATATAGTATTTCTGCAATCTACAAAAAATATTCACACCATTCAGAAAAAAAAAACAACGAAAACAAGAATAATAAAAAAACATTTTCAATAAAATGAAAGAAGATGTAGGGATGTCAAAACCCAAAAAGCATGCAAACAAGGTTAGGAAGCTAACAAAATTAAACAAACTACTTCCATATAACCCAACATAAGTACTTTCACCGCTATAAAGCAGAATACAAAGAGCTGTACTTATGTTGGGTTATATGGAAGTGGTTTTTTTTAATTTTGGGTCCTATGTTAGCTTCCCAGCCTTGTTTTTGACATCCCTACATCTTTCATTTTATTGAAAATGTTTTTTTATTGTTCTTGTTATACAATGGCTTTAATATTAATAATTATTATATTCATTATTATAAGAATGTATTTGCTCACAAATGTTATCACTGTGCTTATGATTCCAATGCAACAAGCACTTTCTCCTTTTCAGCTTCCATGTTCCGAGTATACAAATGTGCATGCATAATTAAATTCACGTGGTTCAATAATGAATACACTTATGAAAATGGCGTCCAATTCGAGAGCCAATCTTGGTAGTCGTGGGGACTCTCTTCTTTCATAGTATATGAAGATATCATCTTGATATTTGTAGACCAGTATTTTACTATGAACGTGACTGGAATAGTGCTAGAATCATTGTGATAGTTCAACAAACAAGAAAATGATTTGTCTGGAAAATAATAATATTAATAATAATAATAATTTTATGGTGAAGATTTTGCCAGTTTTGCTACTTGCCAGTTCTCTATCTTAAAGAAGATGTTGTTAGTCATAAAACACTAGATATCAAAAGGTGTGTGTTTATTAAGACTTGTCTCTATAATTTTAGCAGAGATTTCAGCTCATCACTTGCAATTGAAATGTATGGGCGGCCATTTGTTTTCGTGCCATCCCTACATAGAGAGTACTACTGTACTCTCTGATACATAGTAAAGGAAATTGTGTCATTTAAAGTTGCTCAGACAATTAATGGGCACAGTGTTCAATAGAACATGCACATGAGCTCTGCTACAGACTAGCAGGAAGGAAGCTGCTTGTAGCTTATGTAGAACTGGAACTAAAAGCTGTTCTAGCTATTATATATTTCTAAAGTTGTACAAGAACCTTTAAAAAGTAAGAAGAGTGGACAATCAAAATGAAATCTGTAATAGTCAGACATGAGAAAGTCAACCATGATTACTAAATGATGACACCACAAAGCAATCATAGGGATACTTTTTTCTCCATATATCTTGTTAAGTCAATGAATCATTTTTTTTAAATCTACAGTTATGTTTTAAAGCTTTGATGAATGCAAATTCTGGCTCCCCAAATGTGAAAAATTCCCCAAATGTGAAAAATGACGAGCATGATATCTCATCTATACATTCTTCTAATGGTCCCAAACGTTTTAATAAACACAGTATCAGATCTCATAATCCACACAATGCTACTGATGAGAGCTCTCTAACTGATCCCAGCCAGTACAGTATACCTGTTAGACTCGATGGTTCGAAAGGCTACAATCAACAAGGTGGATCTGGTATATTAAGTGTTCCTAGAAGTTTTAATCAACAAAATATAGGATACAAACCTTGGAAGAAACAGCAACCTCCTCGCATGAAGAAAAACAAAGGTGGAGACCGTGGAGTTAATAATTATCAATTTGGACGTGGTAGAGGAAGAGGGGTTGTTAATAACTTACCACAGAGGATCCCATATCAGCAACAGTAAGTTTTATAATGTGAGATGTTGTATTGTATAAGAACAGTGAGTTTAATTTTATACATGTAGTATGGAATCAAATGTTTTTATTAGTGTTGCACATATTCTGGGTTATGCCTATACTGCATATACCAGATACAGTTTCATTCAGAAATTCGTCTGGGGGCAAAACATGAATTTGAGGGAGCGGCATACAAGGTTATCTTATGTGCTACTTTTTAGCAATGCTCTAGCCATAGCTGTTAGAAAATAAAACTCACATACTACTACTATAAAAGTGGAATTGTTCAACAAATATGATTCCGAGTGTTGTGTCAATCTTTTCCTCCAGTAAAATAGTATTATAAAGTTTGAATCCTAGCCAGTTGGGCTATAAAGTATCTGTATCTGCTCTATATTACTTAGTATAGGTACAACACTAGTTTTTATTAGTTACCACGTACTTATTATTAGCATACTACTGTACATGTATGTGTAAGAATACATGTCCTTTATTATGTTACTATTTTCTCATGTAGGCGAGGTTCCCATACCAATGGTATTCATTGTATTGATTTCGGTGACTATTGAACTTAAAGTTTTTATTTCTTGTGAAATGAATGTTTGTGGCAAAATGTGCATGCACAATATTATTTTGACAATGCATATTGACAAGAACTCTTCCAATTTGTCGACTAATTACAATAGTCATTCAGGCCCTAGTTTTGATCAATATAATTTTCTTATTTTAACAAATAGTTTAACCCCTCACAAAGATAGATTAGTTTCTGTTACTATTAACTGCTATACTAATACATTGATGCATCACTGAAGAGATGAGATGCATGTACATGTATTGTGACTACAAATTGTTTGTTTTTTGTTTCTTTTGTTCATTTTCAGAATAAGCAGTCGTGGTCCACAGGATGTTAGAAACGTGTACAGCTTTGGTGAACAAGTTCGAATTACTGAAAAGAGTGATTGGTCTGAGTCAGTCTTTTCTCAACCTAATTTGTTTCAACACAGAGTATGTAATTTAAATAATGAGGCTCTTAAAAATGAGATGGATTGGCTATCATGGAAGATAGAGTCTGAAGTGAAGAAGGTAAATAATAACTCATGTGGTTTAAAAACTGCTTATAAATGGAAACAGTATTTCTATAACTTTTGATAGCACCTTGAAAACCTCTAAAATTAAAAACTCTTTCATTCATACATCGAGAGTTGCTACAGTAATATTATTCATTTGTTTGTAAAATAAATAAGGAATAGAATATGTATAGAAACAACTATATACAATATTGCAATATGGCTACCATTTGTGGGTAGTATACCTCAAGTGCCACATGGAATGTATTTTCACTATGATTAGTCATTCCGAATTAAAGTTATCGACATTTTTCTGAGGTCATGGTGAATGTGAATGACCTTTCAAATAGTAAATAGACATCAACTCCAGAAACGATACCAACATCACACACATTCACTGACTCACTTCCTCACTCTGTCTGTCTCTCTCTGTTTATCTCTCTGTCCCTCTCTTTCTTTCTGTCTGTCTCTCTCTCTCTATCTCCATCTCTGTATCTGTCTTCTCTGTTTCTACTAATGTTTGTTTTGTAGACATTACCACTCATATCTGATTCATCTAGTTTCACTACAGAAATTGCTGCTATTATTGATGGTTAGTACAGTCAGTTTAAGTATCTGTTGTAATCCTGTTTATGACTTGGCCCTTGTAATCAATCATATAGTGCGTTAACTTGTATAGACAGCTAATAGATTCAGCACTACAAATATAGGCTTATAGGTGTTTGTGTAAATAATATTCATGAGATAATTGTAAATTTTGGGCTCTTAGAGATAGCAAAGCCGCCTTGAAAGGTGATAAGGAAAACAAAAACTTTAACCACAGATTTTATTTACTATAAACACTGTAATGATCACAGGAAAACAATGATGTAGTACATGTATATGTCTAAAACCAGGAGTGCATCAATGAAGGGTTGGAGTGTGTAACTACCATGTAAGTAATATAAAACAAAACAGACCACATGGTAGTCTAGTTACTATTTTAAAAATAAATTGATCACCCCCATAATGCATGGATAAACTATGCCAGATAAAAACAAAGAACAAAAAGTAGATGAAAAGTACCTGGATTGAGTTGTTAGCCTAAGTAGTGATGCAATTTGAGGAGACCTTTTCACTTCACTGCATGTTTAACACATTGTGGGTGTGGTCAAATATAAGTACAGGAGTGTCCTTATATAGCACAGTTTGGTAAATATGTGAGTGTCCAAAATACAAAAGGTGTCCTCAATTCAGGGTATTTGTTTTTGATATATTAACTCAATGACTGTCAAGTGTTAGTATATGTACTCTAGCTATATGTATATGTACATGTACATGCACTCGTAAGTCTTGTAGCATGTACTGATGTTACATTCGTATAGCTCTTACACAGTGCTACTGTTTGATCTACATGTATACATGTACACTGTAGCAGCTTTCTATAACCATAATTTGTGTGGTGTTGCATTCCTTTGTTTTAATCTTTGATGTGACAAAGTATCTACTAAACCAACGACAAGGATCTAATGAAGAATGGATGTTGTTCTGTAGAATTCAAATTTTAACAGCCTAATGATTGACTATAATGTTAGGTCAGTCACAAAGGAGTCACATAGTACAATAGTGCAATCTGTAGAATATGAATTTTAACAGCCTTATGTTTGACTATATAGACAGGTCATTGGTACAAAGGAGTCAGACAGTAAGATATACATATGCAGTATACATACAACAGTACACTGTAGAATATGAATCAGTCATGGTAACCTTATACATGCTTGAGTACGTTATATATACGTAAAGCTACTCAACTTTTTTCTCTATACATCCTTATTCAGTTGTGTGTACATTTATATACTAAATGTATTGTAATGCGAGAAATCATTTTTATTTCTTTTATAGGAACATCGGCCAAAAAATTTTATAGTTTAGGTGGTGCACTGAAAAGACCCATATGGATTGTTTTGCGGAGTATGTTGTCATGGGTACTCAACAGATCATGTGATGTTGAACATGTTGTTCTAGCATTATATAGTCTTTTTGGTTAGTTTAGTTGTGTGATAGCAGTTAGAATAGCACAACAAATATATTTATAAGTATGTGAACTAATTTTTGAAAAAGAGACACCATAATTGTGATCAAACACTTGCATTCATTTGCTTGACATGCTGCCATTTTTTCAATGAAATTTGCTATCCATTAAAGAGCAGAGGAGGATACACACACTGTGCATCATTGGGAATTTAATCAATGTTATAATACAGCTGTACAGGTATAATGAATTTACATGTTTACTGCATACTAACTCAACAGGTTGAACCTCCCAAGTCAGAATGTAATATATCCTATAACATTGATTAAATTCCATGATGACACACAGTGATACATACATAACCTACTCTCTCAGAGCTATTATTAAAGTTACATACTGAATTTCTACACAAACTGGCAGAATGGTAACAATAATTATTAAATGTAAATATTTGATCAAAATTATTTTGCCGAAAAGTGTTCCTTTTTGAAAATAATTTGTTTTGTTACTTAGTTTACAACAGGAGTGATGTTTCATCATGCTTATCTGGAGTCTTTAAAGAGGTGTTTGAGACATCTTGCAAGGTTTGTTTATCAAATATTTGTGACAAACATTTCATAATATGGTAAAGAGAATGGTCTGAAGGTTTCTTTTGAAGGGATTGGAACACTTTTTGAAAGCCTAAAATTGCCGAGAACACTGTTGAACAGAACATTACTCTCTGTGTTTGCTATATTTAATTGTCAATTAATGTGCAGACCACACCCATTGAATTATTAATTGGTATAGCATTGAATTACTTATCAAATTTCCTATATACAAAATGGTGTCATGGATTACCCAAATACTATTTGACTCTGAAAATACTGGACTTTTCAAGGAAACAAAACATGAAGACCTTACTAAATATGTTTCTCTTAGAAATTTAGTTTGCTACTTCATACAAAATTCCCTCCTGATTTTGAAAAATGGAAATATTGACCCCACCTTCATCAATAATTAATGGTGCCGAAATATTTCTTTTGAGCAAGTGCTTATTGGTCAGGCTTAAAACATGACTGACCAATAAATATTTTGAGCCTTTTGCCACTAGAAAGGGTGCCTCTAATGACATCAGGAACAACTGGGCTATTAACTTAAATATTAATGATCTGGCTGTGTTTGTGGATATGAATAATTTAGTATCTTGTTTTTGTACTCTATAGTCTCATGATATTGCAGAAAAGAGACATCTGTTCTGTTCTGTGCTAGGTAACCTGTTCTTATGTGCAAGTAGCATTGGTTCTTTAGAGTAAGTGTATTTATATACAAATGAAAATCTCTATAATATTTCACATTATAGCAGTAGTTTGTTTGCAGTTACATCATTACATGTATGATATAGCTGCTATTCATACTTCATAGTGATATTATAATATAAGTACAATAATTATAATATGAAAGTGTATATGACTTTTAAATTACAATACATATCACAACTTGGGGTGGACCATGTGAATACTAAATGGTGTGTATGTGTTTACCACGTGACTGCACCAAAGTAGTAGAGTGCCCATCATTATCACCTGATATAGATGTTTGAAAATGTTTCTTTCCTCCATTTCACTTACGATATCATCCTAAAATCATTTATTTAGAGTAGTAACCACTCATAATTGAATTTGAGACAGGATATTTAATTTAATTCACTAGACAGTAATTAGTTAATTAATAATTTAATTAGTTAATAAATTTAATTATGTAACTTTGTCATAGTCTGTCAACCCTACTGTTATACTAGAGTTGAGTAAATAATCATTTATGTCATCATAATCAAAGGGCTCAGAACCTAGTGGAGTAACCATACTGGAAAATTGTCCATATTTACAGATAAACACATAAAAATTGGATATACAATGTACCCCACTATCAAATACTTTAATTTTTACCTGCATCTGAAACACATTTTGTGAGTTTTTATGTTAACCTAAAGCATTATTTTTGTATTACTGTTTTGTGGGTTAGTCCACTATAGTTCACAGCCCTTCGTTTATTGTTATTTATTTTACTGAGTTAGTCTATTTTGGTTTCATCCTGCTTCAGATTTTCAAAAGTTGCTACTACCTGTATCATGCAATTCCTGGATGAATGGATCAATCTACTATCTACTGTAAGTCAATTTGTCAAGCTAAATGTCATTCACATTCACCTTAACCTCAGAAGAATGTTCATAACTTTATCTGTATCCACTTTCATATAATTATGCCTTCCTATTCTTCTTTGTACTAGTCAATTATTGAGTTATAGTATAATCATGTATTAACAATATGACATTAAATTATACATTATATTACATATAAAGTCATCAAAACCTAATTTTGAGGTCATCATGAATGTGAACAGACTATAGTGTATCAATGTTTCTGATTATGTGCATGACCATTCTCAATGGAAACGTTTCTGCGGCTATGTAAAAATTATTGTGAATTAATTTTTTTTCTTTTCAAAATATTGCAGATCATTTACAATGTATAGGACAAACATGAAAAGGTGTTTCGCAATAGTAAAATCAACTGGAAACCATTCCTAAGCCAATACAAACAGATGATATAATATTCATCTGAAAATTTCAAATTCAGCCATTTTCCTCCAGCGTGAGTGGTCATTAATTTGAATGCTTTCGCTGTGTAAGGACAGTCCCTTCTATTTATATTCAAATTCATATTTTCACCAAGAAATCTTTTTTTTTCAGGCAAATGAGTTTGAAAATCAGTCACAAAGTAATGTTTATGTTGATTGTTTTGTTTCCTTGTGTGGTTTGGTGGTTCCTGGTTTGGATAGAAGTGACAGGTATGGCTCAAATAACAGTTGCATTACTGAAATAACAGTTACATGCACCATATAGCAGTTACATTACTCAAATAACAGTTGCATTACTGAAATAACAGTTACATGCACCATATAGCAGTTACATTACTCAAATAACAGTTACATTACTTGAATAACAGTTTCCTGCACCATATAGCAGTTACATTACTCAAATAACAGTTACATTACTTGAATAACAGTTACATGCACCATATAGCAGTTACATTACTCAAATAACAGTTGTATTACTCAAATAATAGTTACATGCACCATATAGCAGTTACATTACAGTGAAATTTACCTTATGCATTACCTATTATTTGTTGCTACTATTCAGCAATAACTAGAGAGCACTAACCTCCTGAGTATTACTATAGCAATAGCTCTCCTTGTGGTTAGTTAATTTAATACAAATCATGCAGTAGACTGGTTGTAGTAACCTTCAGGAGGTCAGTGCTTTGTATTCTCATATAAAGGTCTTGTCTAATTCCTGTACAAAATGACGAACATTTACTGCCAAGCATTTATCAGGAGCCATAAGACTGGTTTTCTCAGAGCTAGTCACAGATATTATTATAATTTTATAACAAGATATATTGAGAAAAAAGTATCCCTATAATTGCGGACTCTGTATCAATCTATCAATCACTGCTGATGGCACTAGTGTCTCTACCTTACTGTGTACTCGAAATGTAAGGGCCTGAAGAAGTAAGTGTAACTGAACTGCTCTCTCAAGGTAACTTCCTCATGTCTGAAACTCAACAACTTATTATACTTACTTGTTAAAGATTCCTGCATCATCTTAATACTGTTTCTCTGCTGTATACAACAGTTATTGGCAGTTTACATTCTGTACTCGCTTCTGTAGCTCAAGCATGCGTTCTTTTACGCACCACGCCCATCAATTGACCAGGCCCCCCGGAATGATGCATCTTCCTTAACTACATATACAATGTATAGTCACGCAAGTGACACAAACATATATATATATATATATATATAGTTCGAACCCGTGGGAAAGCAATTATAGGGATGGCCCTACAGGCCATAAAAATGTTGTATATGCATGCTTTTTCCCTATATATCATTGATATTGTTTCAACGTTACTTTATTGTTTTGCAGGAGTACTCTTGACAAGTATTTTGATACAACAATTCCTTTGCTTATTGTTGAAACCAAATTATCACAGTAAGTGTTTTAATAAACATGTTTTGTCTGTTTGCTTTTCGATTTGATGAGTTATTACAATAAGTATAATTTTGGTGTTGTCTTTTTTTAATAAACCCATTTACCTGTCTTACCTTTACCTGTACTATAGGGTTGGCCAATAATTCATACATTGCAATAATTGTATCGCATGATTTTGGTTATCACAATGGCAAAATATTGTCTTCCTGCGATTAAATAATAGTTATAATATATGCAGTTAAAAAATACTATAAAACTTAGTTTTGAGTCATGTGTTCAAAACAAAGATCAGAAATGTCAAAAGATGAGCCTATTTTTGCTATCAAGACAGTATCAATGAGTAGTTGCAATATTGCAAGTCACCTTCATAATTATAGCAATAATCACAAAACTTAATTTTCAATATCACCCAACCCTACTGTACTACCTGCAGTGTTCTGCCTAGGATATTTAGAGTGGTGGCTGGATTCTACATTGCATTTAGTGCTGTATATACTTAATTCTGTCTCAGTAGCCTATATACATGTAATATGTATTATCTGAGAGGTGGTTAATTTATCTAAGAGGTGGTTAATTCATCTGAGAGGTGGTTATTCCCGACCAGTGCCGACCAGTGTGGGCAGAACACTGTACCTGTATATCCTGTATTACCTGTACTACCTGTATTACCAGTATTACCTGTACTACCTGTATTACCAGTATTACCTGTACTACCTGTATTACCTCCTGTATTACCTGTATTACCTGTATTTTATTATAGTATTATTGTAATTTTAGGTCTGCAAGAATTGCAATCTTGAATATAGTTCGATCTAGAGAGAGGTGGATAGGACAGCATTTACCCAATGAAAAATCAATCCATTCACAAGAATGCAGTAATGCATTTGTAACCAATGACATTCAAGTTCATCCAACAGTCATTCCTGTTTCATGTGATAATGAGCTTAACAATTCATTGATAATGAATCCGAGTACTAATGTTACCAATCCTTTACAACAAAATCCATCAAGTCGATTAAGAAGTGTGTTTGATGATGGAGTGCAGTCATCTCAAGGTTCTTCTGTGAATCAGCCTGCACTTCATAATTCAATGCCACAGCTTTCCACAGGTAATTATATTGATATCAAGAGTCAATCTACAGTTTTGATAAAATTTCTAGGATAATTTTAAAACAGGATATATTGAGAAAAAAGTATCCCTATGATTGCTTTGTGGTGGCTATCATTCATTGCTGACAACAATAATGTCTCCATCTTTCTGTGTACTCGAATACTAGATCTTTGATGAAACTGAAGTTACATTTTTTCAATGGTTCCACTCATGTCATCATTTTTATAGTGTCTCTTTGCTATAACAGCTGTTTGTTGCTGTTTTTATAACCTGCTTTCTTCCTATGTTGTTTGTAACTCGAGTGTGCATTCTTTTACGTACCATGTCCAATAATTGACCAAGCCACCACCCCCCCCCCCCGCAGCTTTCTTTACTATAAACGTATACAATGCATGCATTTGCATATGTGACACAAGAATATATATATATATATATATATATATATATATATATACATGTATATAGATCAAACCTGTGATAGAACAATCATGGGGATGGCCCTATGGGCCATGCAAAACTATGTTCACAACCTTGTACAATCACATGAACTTCAAACTGCAATAAAACTTATGAGTTTAGAAATGAATTAATTTACTATTAGAGCCATGAATAAATTATGGGGATTTGGACTCAATTAGTATAATAATGATAACTGTATTGTATGTACATGTACATGTAAAGTGTATTAATTAATGTGTGTGGGTTTCATACAGAATTGTATTAACCAGGGGGAGATAATTTATCATCCTTCATGCTCCTGGGTATGCTCTTGGAGAGATTTGTTTTGAATTTAGGACCTCTGAGGTTACTTCTGTGGCCCTAAAAAGCTTGTAGCTGTGATATGTTGTTGCATGTTGAAGTATATTTGGTCTTAAATCTAGGGAGGGAAAACTAAAGTTAGGGATTCCCCCTCATTCTTCCCACTGTATGAAACTCTGTATAGTGTGATTATTGATCATATTTTTAATTTTGGTAGGATCATATACAAAGGTTACAGAAATGTTGAAGAGTATAGGACTACCAGAACTAATTGAGTCTTTCCGGTCTGCTAAAATACAGGTTTGTTTACTTTGAAATATTATAGCCTGCTGGGACATCCCTATGATTGCTTTCTGAATTGAACTATATACATATGTGTAAATCATGCTATATGATTAAATTGACCAATCATATTCCTTTATATCAGGTGAATAAATCACTTATACACTTCCCAGGAATGACTCAATGATATTATATTATATTTGATAAAACAAATTGTAATGTTATAGCTTTAATTATGTACAAATAACTTCACAGTAGTGGCTGTCAGGGAGAAAGACAAACATAGCTTCCAATATGCAAGTTGCGTTCTGTTGTAGTTCAGTATGTTTTTGGAGCTGCATCAAGTAAGATCATATTATAAATCTATCAATGAGAGAGGCCTAGCGCCTGAGATCAGAAAGGAGGAGCTGCCATGCATATTGCATTAATCATTGTGGCAAGTGTGGGGAGTGGCTCTTCTGTTGGGGTCTGGCTTTTAAAACTTAGCGGTGGTGATTTATAGTAGTTGAATTAGTCTTTCAGTATTCGTTTAGAAGACACATCAGGTGAACTGACTACTGTATCAAGAGACAATTATTTATTATAAGGAAAAAGTAAGACGCACGTGTGTTTATGTAGCAACTAAATGGATGCAATGTTAAACAATCTGATTGGTCATGATACATGTATAAATCAGTTATACACCTCTGTCTTGGTTGCTATGCAATTTATACACCTTGTGCCTACGGTCCTTGGTGTATAAATCACGTAACAACCTCATATATGTATGTATATGTGTACACATTGCATATGTAGGTATAAGGAAACTGGGTCATTCCAGGGATTTAGTCAATTAATTGGTGTGGTGTATAAATGATCGTGCACTTTAGCTTCAAGCTACAGTACAGTCTACAGATCATAGACCAGAAGGTAGAAAATAGCTTGTAATTAAGAGCTAAAATACATTACTAAACGTATACAAGAACTGTTAACAAATGGAAAAACAAGTTACTATAATGTTGGGATTCAAGTCATCAGCAATGTTCATTAGTGATTGTAAATTGGGATACTTTTTCTCCATATTTTTTGACTTTGTATTTTGTTTTTCATAGGACTCTCTTTTGTTGGCAGAAAAGGATGAACTTAGAAGTGTCTTGAAGGTATGAATTATGAAATTCAGGTTGCCAGCTGTGTATGTATAATTATATTGATTCTGTGAAAGGGTAATGCATATGTATGTCACTGTTTGTCAAAACCTGGAGCAACAATTAACCTTGGAACTGATATCTCCTTTACCTTAGCAATCAGGTGCATGGACCAATGCAACCAACCATGGTTGAGACCACATATAGCATGTACTATTATTCTCCTTAGCTACTGTATATACACAGAAATCACTGGGTGTCTGGTGTTAACTGATAATTTTTCATCATGGGAGTTCCTTTATGAAATGAATATATAAAGCATATATATACTGAACAACCATATTGTACTCTAGTTGAATTTCCAGTGAGCCTGAAAGTTGCTTGTTTGCTTCTTCATCTTGGGGACAGGTTTACCAACTTCTCTGTCACAATTATCGTCTGAATATTTGCCCCAGACAAATGGAGACCATAACCATGCTAAAACACGTGTGAACCGTATTAATATCTAATTACCTGTATGTGAAATTTTAAAACTATAACAACAGGAATCATAGGATAGAGGAGCTAGAGGGACAAGTGAGACTTCCAGAAACCTTGTCTTTGCTTACTTTGGGCGTATCTGGAGTACTAAGGCGCCTGTGGACACCTAGATGCCTTCTGGGTCAAACATTGTTCTTCACTTCAAATTTTTATATACTCTACCATTTATAGACTGAAAAGCTAATAATTACAATAAACCCCATGGAAGCAATGATAGTGTTGGCCCTGTGGCCCATAAAATATTTAAAGAAAGGAAAGAACATGTTATGGATATGAAAACTGAAAACGTATGTGGGATATTACCTTATCAACAAATTTAAACTAATCTATAAACCTACATACATATCTACAGTAAATAACATAGTATGTAGTTATACTTACGTATAAAAGGGGTTAGTTTAATTTGTTACCACGGTACCATCTTACATTGTATGCTCTCGTAAAATTGTAATCTTTGTTTATAAAATTGGTCTTTAAGGTTTGGATATAATAGTTTGCTATCGTATACTACGAGTGATATCAGTAGTCTGGATCATGATTATTTTAAGCTTTAGTACAATTATCTTATGAATCTCAAAGATGGATAAAGTCTTTATAGAATGCTTTTCAACTACAGGATGCTGGTATTCCCCCTGGTGCTGTCCTCTCAATCCTAAGGACATTGGAAATGCTTGATACTCACAAAACTCACCCAGGTACATATATCTGTAATATAAAGTCTGTTAACATTTATGATGACTTCAAAATTATAATGTAATGACTTTATATGTAATTAGTGTATATTTTAATGTCATAGGATTAATACATGATTATACTGTAACTCAATAATGAAGCAATGGATTGAAATTTGATGTGAATATACACATTCTTTTGCTTTAATAAACTGTATACACCCCCCTTTAGTTTTTCATGTAACAGTATATAGCAGTGTTTCCCTCAAGATAAATGTTAAGGGTAGAGTAGTGCATCAGTAGTACATGACCTAATGTTCAATCAGTGTTGTAAAACTGTTTTTCTGCTTAAAGTTTAAAATTAAAGGGTGGGGGTGCTATGAGAGAAACACTGTGTAAACATTAACCAATGGTAAGTTTATTTCTGTCTGTATTATGTAACGAACTACAATGTGAAACACAACATACTTATTTCTCTATTCTTTTCTTTACAGAGATACAGCAATCCAGCTACCTTCAAAAACATCTTGTAAACACGGAACAGAATATTGTCCCTACATATTCCTTGCATAGCATTCCTCTAGATTCTCATTTTCAGGGAATAAATGTGCAAACACAGAAAGGTTTAATTGATGGCAGCATTCTTAGTTATAATAGCCCTCAAGGAACATTTAAATACTTACCTGACCAGTACATGGTTCAACAACAGTTACAACATCAACAAAGCATATCAGGTAAATCACCAAACAGTGACTCTGCTCTTCAACTTCGATCGTTGCAATCACCTTCTAGCAGTATGGAAAGAAATCCTGCTACTAATTTGATATCTGAGCCATCAGTACATATCATGACACCATCTCAATCATTTTTGCGTGTTAACAATATGCTACCACAACAATCTCCTCAAAGACCTTACCAGTATTCTTCCGACCAACATCATAGTCATGGTCAGTTTGTAAATCTAAATGCAGTATTCATATGTAGTAGGGGTGGCCAATATTGCAATTGGATTAGCCACCTTTTAGATGAATTAACCACCTCTCAGATAATACATGCATAGGCTACTGAGACAGAATTAAGTATATAGTTGATAAACTAGAATCCAACCACCACTCTAAATATCCTGGGCAGAACACTGAAACCTGTGAAGTTATTATAGTGATATATGGCCTTGTGAGACAAATCTTGTACATATTAAGAGATTCATCAGTTTTGGCTACTAGCTGATGTGCAAAGATAATTAAAGAGCTAGGTTGGGATTATTACAATCCTATACTCCTCTGCCATTAAGACGTCCGGTGGTTAAGAGTGCCTGACTAAATATCAGAAGGCCCTAGGTTCAATCCCCAGTCAGATTCCTGGCTTTTCAGGTTTCTTTTGTTTAGAATTCTCTCGTGACTGCATATCATAATAATGCTGTGCATAAGCTTTATGCACTCAACCTTCCGTCGAATAATTGAAGATGTAAATAAGTCTATCATATATTAGGGATTGAAGTTATAATCATGAATCCATTTAAACTTAGACAAGCCAAGAATTAATAGTTTTCATGTTTTCACCATTTTAAATTCTCAGTGTATAGTCCAGTTCCAGTGATCCCTTCAAATTATATATCAAGGAACCCATCTTTGAGTGAATGTAGTAGTCAACTGATTTGTGCAGTGTGCAGAAGCAAGACTCACAACAGCAAGGTCTGCCCTCAAAAAAGTTAACTTGAATAATCAGCTTTCACTTTTACTAATTTCATTGTATTGAGTTTTATATAATCATTTTATTTATCTACCTATGATATTCATCTTGGGATTTATTATTATTATACCAGGTCTATATTTTATATCAGTCATATTGCATTAATGTTTTGTATAATAATCAATTCATTTATATTACTGGTTGATTCATAACTGAAATTTATTCTGTTGATTTTCATTGGTATACTAATACCACTATTATGTAATTATTAATAATATTATCTTCATATATACATACTATGATGTAGTAATTTCTATATTATAGAACAGTGAATTCTAAGTTGAAAGTATTTGTATTTATAATAATGAAAGAATAATAAAAAAAACAAATAAGTACATGTACTACTGTACTCTGATATAATTATAACCAAAATACGAGAGCCTTATCTTTGTTGAATTTTAACAATAATTATCTTTAAAGACTTGCCACAATACCATAATTTTAGGTATTACTAAAAAATCAGTAGCTACAAGATAGGCAAGTCCAGATGAATAGTTCTCTACAATGATTTAATAACACTCAACCTGGTTCATGATCATCATCTTTTCAGTATTATTGTGAAGGTCATTCACATTTGTTCACCTTGACCTCAGAAACATTTTCATAACTTTAGTTTGAGTTGCCTTCAGTAGTTGTTTTTATTATTTGATGTACTTTTATTTATAGTTAATTTACTTTAAGTGTATTGGAGCAAGCAGTTATACAAATGTGTAGCCACATTAGCAGTTAAGTAGAAATGATATGTATGGAAAGTCCATATTCCACTTCAACTACTTAATTGTTGTACATTGATACAAACCATCCTTCAACATTTTAATAATTAGTACTAAATAATGTTCTTTATGGTGCATTAAGTGTTTTAATGTGGTATAAAGGATAATGCCTTCAAAATTAATTTTAGCTATGTAATGTTTATAACATTCTTTACAGTGCATGTTGGGCTCAATAATGCATTATCTGATTGAGACCTTTATTGGCCAGCCCAAGTACCACATGCTCTGTAAAGAATGTTTCAGTGTCTATCTCTTGACATTTCTAGTGTGTTTGGCCACCTTTTCACATGTAACTATGGTTAAATCTTAAGTGTATATAGTTAATGTATTTTAAGTGTGCATTATGCATAGTCAGGTGACTAGTATGTGAAAATGTGATTGGCTCAATGTCACATGATATATACTACTACTGCATGATTGTAGCAGTTAGCTATTAGTACACTGTATGTTGTCTATTAATTTGGTTGAAGAAATCAATGAAGGAAATAAGTAAATTTTACATTGTTTTGCTTTAATAAAAGTAATAGGTTATAAAGGTCTGAAGACTTATGGGTAGTTAACAGTGCATGAAGTGAGGTAGAAAAAACGTTTGAAGGAAAAAAGCAGCAATGAGCATTGATATAAGGTATTATTTCCAACACTAGATGAACAACGAAGTGCAGTTTACCTTTGATTACTATGTGATACAGACCTGTAAAATAGAAGAGAAAATTTATGTCAATGATAGAATTATGAATGGTTAAATGAAGATGTACAAGAGATGCAAGTTCAAACATCCATTATATATTGATTAAAAGCAGTTCAATGTATAGTTGAGATAAACAAGATAAGGAGAAAAAGTATTTATATGATTGCTTTCTCATGTCTGAAATTATAATTATTTGTTTTTCTCTTCTCCTTACTTTTTAATGGTACTTGTATAACTTTTACAATGTATTTCACTCACAACAGCCATATATCATTTACAGTTTCCACAAGCTGATTTCTTCCTGCTGGTCTGAGCATGCATTCATTAAATGCCATGTCTATTAATTGACTGAGCCAACAATGAGTATGTGACACAATGAAAAATAATTAAATTCCGTGGAAAGCAATCATAGGGATGGCCCTGTGGGCTATATATAAAAGAGATAACAATATTTTGATGTACCAACTAAAGGATAACTTCATAAACAGTAGCTTTCTTATCTCCGGAACCAGTTGCTATGAATCGATCATCAGAAGATATATCACAACTCAGAACACTACTACTCTCACTCATCTGTTCAAAGATAAAGATATTAAGTGTCTTTAAATTCAGTAATGGTCCATTCACTTTGTAACTAGATGTTTTAAGAGGATGTACTAATGTATGCCTTACAGTAGGACTCATAATGGATATTATTTAAGTTCAGTGTCTCACCAAAGATTTTATTAAAGAAATGAAATGTCATACAACATTTCAGCCTTGAGGCCTTCTTCATGTGATTCAAGACCGAAATGTCATGTGCAGTTTTATTTCTTTACTAAAATCGTAGGTTAAACACTGATTCAGTCAACCAAATGTCTACCAAACCAATGACCAGGATTTACTCAAGGACAGAAGTTATTCAAACTCTTCACAAAATAAAAAATGAACTGTTCTAACTGATAATATCAGCACACAGAAAATGCAGTTAATAGAAACTACACTGGCCTCTATCAAGGTACGAATATGATTATGTTGAGCTTTAGCATGTTTTGAAACATTTGTGATATTTATTTTTACAAACAACAAACAGAACTAACTACGTAGCCCAACATTATGCACATATCACTCACCACATAATCTTAATTAGTAATAATTTCGGATTTTAGGGTATGTCATGTTAATTAATTTTGGATATAAAAAGAGTCTAAATATAATTTAGAAACCTCATTATCATAATGGGTTCATCTTACCGTTTGTTTTAGATGTAAAATCTGTTCACATTCACGATGACCTCAAAATTAGGATGTAATGACTTCATATGTAATATAGTATATATTTTAATGTTATATGGTATACTGTAACTTCATATTGAAACAATGGATTTAAATTTTAGGCACAAAAAAGAAAAGGACTATTATATGAAAATGGTACAGGGTAAAAAGATTGTTGGTCATTCCAAACTAAAGTTATGAATATTTTTTCTGAGGTTAAAGTGAACGTTAATGACCTATAGTGTATGCATAGCATATGTACATACCTGAAATATACTAGCACCATAAGGTGTTCTCCATGCATTCAATAGGTTGTCTTTTCCTGTAGTAACAAACCATTTCCCAGTGTGAGCAAACTTCAGTGAAAGAACACATGATTCATGTAAATGAAGTTGGTATTTCTCTGGGCCTGTTATATGCAATACTTCCACACTGCTGCTCTCCATCCTGTGAATCAAACAAGAGAGGGATCACATACTGTATGAGGTAATGAAAATTAGAATGGAAAAACAAGTTATCATGAAAGTGCTGTCCACTTAAGATAGATTCATACTAGTCTGGAGACCAGTAAACTTTGCAATGAGGAAGAAGTCTATTACTATTTTGTGCAATGTCTGAATTCTGTAGTGATTTTGTAACTTGCTGATATTTTCAAACACTCGCCTTGCTGCTTTCTGGAATAGAATGAAGTTAGATTTTGATATATATGGATTCCTTGGTAAGTTCTCTCTCCAGCAACCAGCAAGTAAGTTAGAATCTGATAAAGTTTAAATTATAGAAGATATCTATCGCATAAAAGTGACTTGTGAGCCCGGACGCCCACGTACACCATTGAAAATGCAAAAAAGGTTTGATTTAACTATATTCCATTCTCACAAAGCATTAGTAAAGTGGTAGGCCATATTCCTTCCTCGTTGCAAAGGGGGCTGTTTTCCACAATATATTCACACTAGGGTAGTTAATGTCCAGTTGTACATGTATTTTCTCTACAGTATTAAACTATTCAAACCATAGCTTGTATGAAACGAAATAGGTGGAGCTAGAAGTGACTATCATGTCAGAAAGCTCACTATTTTTGTTAATCCTTGTACAATTATAGACACACAGACACACAAAAAATAACAGTAACACTCCATTCCACCGATGTTAGCGAGAATTAATAACATAATTACGTGTGTATCCTTACCCAACAGCTAGCCATTCAGCTGTAGGACAGTATCCTAGTGAGAAAATTTGACTATTAAAGTCCTGTTGTTGAATTTGTCTCCCTTCCCTCAGGTCCCAACATCTAACAGTTGTGTCTAAACTGCCAGTCCATAACTTGTGACCATCAGGTGAAATATCAATACAACTTGCTCCATCTGTGTGACCTCTGAGAAGACGTGTCATTTCTCTACTACGAAGATCCCACATTGCAATATTACCATCACTACAGCAACTGAAACAGGACTGTGTATGTGTTAAAAAATATAGTTAAGCATAAACTATACTTTGAACAAACATGAGGATTTCTGTTTACATTCACAATGACTTCAAAATTAGGATGTGATGACTTCATATGTAATATAGTATATAGTTTAATGTCATAAGGTTAGTGTGTGATTATACTGTAACTCAACAATGAAGCAATGGATTGAAATGAAAAGGAATGTGAAAAACAATTATATGAAAATGGTGCAGGTAAAAATATTGTTGGTCATTCCAAACTGAAGTTATGAACACTTTTCTGAGGTCAGGTTGGACATGAGAATGACCTATACCTATCACTGCATATCACTTACATTTCCATCTGAACTGATGGCTAATGCATAACAAGCTGTAGCAGTAGAACTCAGTTGTGAAATCACCTTAGGAGCTCCCTGAAAATAAAGAGAGAAAAACATGGAGATAAAAATGTTGCATTTGCTTTTGTTTCTATATTTATAGTACAACATGCGTATACTCTACAGTGATTTACTAAGTCATGTGGTAAAGTACACTTGGCTGTGAAGATAAAAGTAATTGAGTGGGAAAAACATGGTGCTTTTATAAACACCAATTGGATTCCCCCCACTAACCAAACATCCTGTATGAAACTAAATGTTCCTAGAACACATACTCCATGCAATATTGCACAGTATTAGCTTAGTCACTGACAGAACAGGAGAATATCTTCAATTTCATGAATGGACTCAAAAATACCATGTTACTATGAATAATTATTATGAAGGGCATGTCTGACTGAAAAATTGTGGACTATTTTAAACTGATAATAAGAAAGCAGAGGAATTGTGGATACACTGGACTGCAATGGCCACTCCAAGGTATGCAGACGTTCTTCTACGACTAATTTCTAGCTTTTCGATATGTTTAGAAGATATATAAACTATTAGAAAGTTCTTTTCCGAAATTTATTTCATCACAAACTGATGGACAGACAGAGACAGAACCAATCACATAACCCCTTGCGCAGCATACTGTGCGGGGTAATAAGAACTTAAGGACCAAATATGGTGGTAGAAGCTAGAAGACTTTAAAGAAATAAAAAATTCATATTCAATACTAATTTTGAAATTCCACATGCACAGTAATACATGAACAATCAGCATGTATTTAATAAAGGTGTTTGATTACAAATGGTGTCCTATTGTTAGTAGGTTGCATTAGTGACTGAGAGAGAATTCTACAAAATGTTATGCTAAATTCTCCAATATAGTTGGTTATAGTTATTGCAATAGACATGCAATTGAGTTAACTAAAATTCACAACACCTAACTCAAACTGGTTTTAGTTACAGTTATAGTTAACTAAAACAATACGAAACTTGAATGATGATGATGATGATGATGACGCACTTATAATGATTGATATTTCATAAAGGAAGTTTGGCAATGTTCTCATTAGGCTATAACATGGTATCGTACCCTTTTATATGTTACTAGCATCCTTGTAGCTCACTGGTAATTAATGTTACACCCTTCTATTTTAATAATAGAGGAACAAAATATTAATAGTATTCCTTACAGATCCCAAGTCCCATAGATAGAGAGTATTTGTCTCTCCACCCACTATTAGAGTACGACCATCTGGTAATAGTTTACAGGATCGAATGTAATTATCTCCTAGGCAATCTAGACTGTGCACTGGTGTTTTGAGAGCTGGATTTTCCTGTGATGCAGTATGTTGTAGATCCCAAACTTTAACACAACCCTGGAGATTATTAGTACACACCATGAGTGACAAGAAATTAATAATTACATGTACATGCATAATATTATATGTTTTCAGCATGAAATGTACCAGGAGTGCATCAACGTTTTATCATTGATGCACTCCTGTATGTATGTATGTACATAATAATGAAATGTCAATGTAGCACTTCTGACTGTTGCCCAACATATTCGAGTTCTATTTTACAACATAGTTACTAATACATGATAGTCTCTACATAAAATTATGAATATACTAAGCATTCAAAGCTAATCTCAATGTACATGTACTAGTTTAGTTGTTATAAATTTTTATGGTCTGTAGGGCCATCCCTATGATTGGTTTCCAACAGGGTTTAAATGTGTATATATATTTATAATTCTTGTGTCACTTGCATCTATGCATTGCAGAATGTTTGACACCACAAAGTAATCATAGGGATACTTTTTTCTCCGTATATATCTTGTCATTACTACTTTATGTTTCAAATCACTATTCATTGAATATTACAGATACAACAGAAATAGTACAGATTACAACATACAAAATTAAGCCACAAATAAAACTGTACACATACACACAAAAACAAGTTAAAACTTCAAATCAAGCACAAATGCAAACACATAGCAAGTAATATTTCTCATGTCATTGAATAAGGTAATATATGACTAAGCTATTTAGCTCTGCCCTTAATATTTCTCATGTCATTGAATAAGGTAGTAATTGACTAAGCTATTTAGCTATGTTCTTAATATTTCTCATATCATTGAGTTATGACTAAGCTATGTCCTTTAACCAATTTCTTAACTCCACTGATGACATTTCCATCATGTAATATTAGGTAATAGACATACCCTTACCCCAATTTGTGGATACTGTAGTAGTGTCTATTATGACAATAGCTGCTTTTATTGTAATATAGTTATAGTTTAGTTAACTAAAAGTCACAATGCATTACCAAAAGGGGTTTTAGTTATACTTATTGTAATGTGTGTAAGATGAAACGTACTTTTCCTCCAGTGTAAATATGTCTGACAGGGTTACTAATGGCAACAGCACACACCACTTCACCATGTTGTAATGAACACACAGGATGTATATTACGAGGCAAACCTATTAATATAATGTTAATTTAAAAGAGTTATTATAACACATATTAGATACATCTATAGTAGACAGAGCGAGTATAGAACATAATTAAGGATGTGTGCTCCAAAGATGTGATATATAGCATGATATATAATTTCTGCTGCTCCCCTATATATAAATATAAATTCATTCTAATTTTGGTATAAGTATTGGGAATGGCAAGTAGTTATTTGCTATACATGCTTTGGGCTGGTAAGTATTTATTTTGCTATACATGCTATTTTATTAACTGTTGATAGCTTCAAAACTGTGCCTATGGCTTCTGATAAGAAATGACTGCATGTCAGTTGGCCTAAGAAACTGAGTACAAATAACAGCCTCCAGTCTAGCAACCACTGTAACACACACACACACACCCCAACTAAATATTTAGGAATTTTTTCATTCTCAAAACTACTTAACGAACATCTAATTCACTAAATCTTTTAATTATATCATTTATACGGTATATCATATTTGAGTCAAGGTTCAATATTGTATAATAAGACCAGTACTATCTATGTACAGTTTGATGATAATATTGTGAAGTGAAGATAGTTGTATGACTATATATGTGTACATACATCAGAAAAGAACATACCGGGACCTGATGCAGAATTTGGTGAAATAGGAATTGGCTGTAACTGACCCTCGGGGTTAACACGATAAGTGTAAGGCCTTTGAAAAAAGCACAACATAGTATCATAATAATATATTATATGATGATTATAATGATAACACAATGTATATCATAGCTTGTGAACCTATACAGCTATGCTTCTAGACTTTGTATTGGCATCAATGCCAGGAACAAAAATTTCTTCTATACTCAGTGGCTATTATTTCAGGATCACTAGGTTTGGAATTCTACTAGCTGATAACAATCCTAATAAAGTCTGATTAAAAATTGTAGAAATGCCAAATGTTATATTGTCCATTCCCTACCCCTCCCTTCTTCTGATTGATAACAACACCACAGCTATTAAAACTATTTTAGTCTTGCTTGCCCAGCCCTTCACACACTACATGCGATTCTCAGAAGTGGGTCTGGTGAAAGTCACACATATGCACCGTCAGCAGTTAGGTGGGTTACTCAAGTGAGTGAGAATGCTAAACTTTGAGGTGTTTGTGACATTACACAGAATCATGTACCAAGGTGTGCAAAATTTGGTATTATTTACTGTGTGCCACAAAAAATTATCGAGTGTCAACACAAATGCAAGTTTGATCAGACCCTCTTCCTGTGTAGTAGTGCTGTCAGGGTCTGGCCAGTGAGACAGACTATGGTTGCAACACTATTGTATCACTGAAACATACACCAATTTTTTAACTTACTGTTTAAAAGGTGGTCTAGCTGATAATCCAGGAGGCTAAAAGATCAGTTGAACAAATAAATATAAATGTTGTAATCATCCATTACATTAAAAATAAATGCATATCTAAATACATTTATAATAATTGTTTCTGCAAATCCCATATCATTATTTTTTAGTTGTGAAACCTAACACAGCAGCATAATTAACCAGTTGTACATCTATCTACAGCTTACCAATTGTGGTCTACCATTGCCCAATATTGTGTGGATTTTCGCACCAGCTGCAACTGCTGGGTGATCAGGAGGTACTAATGGAAGACCTGGAATCTGGACACTGCAAGAATGAAATTAAGTTTTGTGTGCAGATAGAAATACGTGTAGGTGTTTGTTAACCAAACATTAACACAACAGAGGAATATTTGTACCACATTAAAATGTAATGTGTTGATTTTTTTGTAAATTATTTTACAGATAGTCACCCAGCATAGAATCTGCATGTATAGATCCAATCATCATTTGAAATATGTTTTTATTATTAGGTGAGGACCCAATCAACAGAAATAATTATGTTACATGCAAAAGAATATACAAAGTGAGTTTCTAATATAACTGAGGAATGAAAATCTATTTGGATTATCGGTCTTTCTAATCAGTTAAATAACTGATGTTAGTTTTAGTGAAATCTTCCCTAGTAACTATAAGCATGATTGTGAAATGTCATATCAGATCTTTCAATCCAACTGCTTTAAACTAAATCCTGATATGAAGTTGAACTATAGTGGCTGGTAATATGTACATTGTATCTTAGACCTCACAGTGTATGATATGACATTTCGTTTCTACATCACATTACAATAACTAAAAATACTACTTTATGAAACTCGACTATTCTTATGGCAATGGACAAAGATCATAGGGTTTAGGATTTACTTGGTAAGGAGGGATAAAAGAGCTCATATTGAACAGTAACCTTTCTCTGTCCTTAACTAAGCCAACCAAACAACTTTGCTTATATACAACCTTTGAGTGATACATGTAGTTGGGTTTTGTTTGATATTTCTTGTACATTCTTTGTGGAAATTGCACACATGAAATGTATCATACCACAAAATCAGTTAACATTTTTTGAGTTATGGTCCTTTAAAATAAGCAAGAATTTTAAAATTAATCTTACCTTGGAAAAGGTGGATGTCCAGGTTGTTGAAAAGGAAAAGGAGGATGAAAAGAAGATGGTGGACGTACAGTAACAGGATGAGGGATAGGAACTGGATAAGAAAAAAAAAGAGAGAAGAGAGAAAGAAGGTGAGTAATAATCATTGGATGAGTCAAATGTACATAAAGTTTATTGAGCATATGCTATCACAGTGAGTCTGTTGCTGTTAAATAAGAAAACACTTATTCACAGGTGGTTGATAGTTCCTATAATTGCTTATTCTGACTAGTTTGTTATTTTATTGAGAATAATACACTGTTATTACTGTGGCTCTATTGTGTCAAATAAACCATGCTATTTGAATCATAATTATTATGAGTTGTATGTCAACTTAAAATAATGTGTTTATAAATATTCATGTAGTTACACACAAACAAATATAACAGCCATGCAATTTCATTTTGATTTTTTAATCTATTCTGATTCTATAATCAATAAGAAATTCCCAAACATGAAAATGAGTACTACACTACTAGATAGTGCCTTTCAATACAAATACAAATAATTATAGATATTGGTGTTGTTTTAAACTGATAATAGTGACCACTTTTAGTTATAGTTATAGTATGCCCAGTTTCTCAAATGTTTAGTTTACTTACAATAAAATAATACTAGGATTACTAAAAGAGTATTGGTTTTAGTTAACTAACTAAAAGATCCCAATAGTGGCCAATTTTCATTTAGTTAGCTATAATTATTGCAATATACATATATATAATTTAGTTATAGGTTTTGTTAACTAAAAGTCACCATGCCTTACTAAAAGGGGTTTTATACAAAACTAATAGATAGATATACTGTACATGTATGTTACATTTTTATGGAGTAAATAGAAATTATTACACTAAAAGAGAGCCTGTACTTACACACTTGTACAGGTAGACGTGTTCCACCACTTGGTGAAGTAGTGCCTTGAACAGGTCCATTAACATTACTTGGACCCACAGAGTTAGGACGATTGGTTGACATGGAAACAGGAATTTGAGGGCCTTTGTCACTTTTTGTAGATGAAGGAGTTGATGGACGTTCAGATTTTGGTATTTGACGTCTATGTTGTTGTTCAGCTTGAACCTAGTTCAGGGAAGAAGGCTCAATACATAATTATATACAGTATAATTAAAAAGGTCTATGAAGATGTGCATATATAATAAGCAACTTATAATGATATAATAGAAATGTCATACTATGCTTTATAGCCTGTTGCTATGTGTTGTAATTTGAATATTGGAAGTTATAATAGACCCGTTGATAACTTTAACTATACCATGTGGGATAGTTTATATAGAGGAAGTGCAAGTATGGTAGTGGAGTACATGTAAGTAACATTTTAAATACCTGTGCCATTACTGTAGCAGCAGAAGGGGCAGGGTTTGGAGAGGGAGATGTTGGGTCCTATAAAATGAAACATAATCTAAGAGCAATATACTTTATGAGTATTAGATTCAAGTTGATGATTAAATTATATTTAAACTTAATGAGATGCATTTTTAATGCAGTTATTTTAGTTATATGTGTAGTCGTGTACCAATATTTTCTTAATATTTAAATTAGTGATTGTATATAGAAATTCAAAAGTGACATGACCTAGTCCCCAGATATAACCTACAATGCTAGCTGCATAGTTTGATTACACAATCCATATTTTATACATGATCATTCAGAATAGTTTACAGAAGTCTACGAAATACTTTGTAGAACTGAAGAACTTTCAGCTCAGTCAGTAATTGAACATACCTCATCAACAACCAATTCTCCCTCTTCATCACTTTTCTCATCATCGCTGTCTTCTATTGGACGTTTTATTCCTGCCACACTAACTACAGTGTTATCATGTCTAACAGGACTTGAACTCTATAAATTATATATCAGAATACATTATTTGTTGGGCGACACATACACACTTAAATATGCATGTTTGCATTAGACTAGCCTTAGTGACACACACACTGAAATATGCATGTTTGCACTAGACTAGCCTTAGTGACACACACACTGAAATATGCATGTTTGCACTAGACTAGCCTTAGTGACACACACACTGAAATATGCATGTTTGCACTAGACTAGTCTTAGTGACACACACACACTGAAATATGCATGTTTGCACTAGACTAGCCTTAGTGACACACATACTGAAATATGCATGTTTGCACTAGACTAGCCTTAGTGACACACACACTGAAATATGCATTTTTGCACTAGACTAGCCTTAGTGACACACACACTGAAATATGCATGTTTGCACTAGACTAGCCTTAGTGACACACATACTTAAATATGCATGTTTGCACTAGACTTAGCCTTAGTGACACACACACTGAAATATGCATGTTTGCACTAGACTAGCCTTAGTGACACACACACTGAAATTGCATGTTTGCACTAGACTAGCCTTAGTGACACACACACACTGAAATTGCATGTTTGCACTAGACTAGCCTTAGTGACACACACACTGAAATTGCATGTTTGCACTAGACTAGCCTTAGTGACACACATACTTAAATATGCATGTTTGCACTAGACTTAGCCTTAGTGACACACACACTGAAATTGCATGTTTGCACTAGACTAGCCTTAGTGACACACACACTGAAATTGCATGTTTGCACTAGACTAGCCTTAGTGACACACACACTTGTTTGCATGCATTATCTTTCCAGCTTATCAAATTTCATATACAATTCAGTGGCTGACTTACTTGATCATGTTCATTTTGTTCATCTTTTTGACCTCCAGAGCCTGGATGCTGATTGGGAATGTGACCATATGGAATTAGAGGAGCTCCTGGTATCCCTTGTGGGGTAGGAACACCCGATGGGAGTGATATTGGGAGGAAGGGTGGAGCAGCTATACCTCCTGAAAATGCTTGTTGGTTCATCTAATAGAGAAAGATGATAGAAGAAATGTTGTGATGTTTTAGTTTGACAGTAATGACCGCTTTCAAGTTATAGTTATGTTTTGCGTGGTTTCTCACACTTTTAGTTTAGTTATAACTAAGGTAATATTAGGCTTACTAAAAGAATTTTAGTTTTAGTTAACTAACCAAAAGTGTCCATTATTGACTAATTTTCATTTTAGTTAGTTATACATGTAGTTATTGCAGTAGACTTGTAATTTAGTTATAGTTTAGTTAACTGAATGTCATAATGCCTTACTAAAAAGGATTTTAGTTATATTTATAGTTAACTAAAACAACACTAAATTGTGAAATATAAACCTTGTATCACATCATCATTATCAGTTTACAGCTCTTCGGGTCAAAACATTCTGTTTCATTAGAATTATTTATCATGTTATTAAAGCTCAATGAATCTCACAAATGAATCAAAATTCAATTAAAGGAGAGCAGTATACCTTTTAAAGCCAGTATTGTCATGATATTAAAATAATTATGGTATTATGATATTTGCATATATTGCCCAACATTATATGAGAATAACTGAAATATGCAAATGATTACAAGAAGGGATCTGTGTAACGATAACATCTGTGTGCTTGCTTATATATTAAAGAAATTAATAATTATTGTTGTTTAATTTGCTTACCCCAATAATAGCATTTAGTTCATTCATTGTAACTTGTTTTGCTCTTTCAACAGCTCCAGCTACCTGCTGTTGATGCTACAAGACAAGATGATAAATTGTTAAGTGCTTAATTGTGCAACCATTTTTAAAATTTTAAATAAGATATGAGACAGGAATTGAAAAAGGAGGGAGGAGGCAATGGATTTCCCTTACCATAGAATAGGCCAAAATAATCACTGAATTAAGTTATAATGTTGAAAACTTGGGAGAACCAGTAGTAATTTGAATATTGGTGAAAATCTCTGTACAATGATGACTCCATCTGTACTTCTGTTTCAATATGTGTGCTAGTTAGCCATTGGAATCAAATCAAGGCAAATATGTATGTAGTTTTAAAAATTGCCTAGGAAGTGGGGTATGATTTCAAATCATGTAATCCAAATTCTTCTCAGTTAGTTTTAACAAACACAGTGGGAAAAGTTAAGATATGGCTTGTTGTTGTGGCCAATTACAACAAATTAACAAACCTCTTGAGATAAGAATGGAATTACTTGAGCACATATGGCATTTAGTCTTTTGGCAATTTCCGTCTGTTTATGCATTTCGACATTCAGTCCATAGGACATCTCATAGTACTGTAAAATTAATAAGGATCAGGATATAATCATTATTAACATACAACCCTATAATCATATTCATAGTTTTGTCACATTTTGTATAATAAATATATATATAATTATGATTACAATTTATATAATATACCATATGCCGGGAAAATTACATGAAGGAAAAATTTGCAAATTTGACAAAAATAATGCCGTTAACAAAAATAAATAGTGAATCTACGGTATAAACATGGGCGGGGTACAGTAATTAGTAATTTATGAATACTTAAATTCCCAAAATTTACTGTTCGCAAAAATATTCCTTCGCATAATTTTCCAGGCATATTGCATATATTTGTGTGATTTCCAAGTTTGCTATCAAATGTTCATATCCCGATCATCCTGTCCCTTGGTCCAGCCCTGAGAACAGCTGCACTGACTCATTTGTGTAGGGAATCCCCATGTAGACATAAAATTGTCTGTAATTGAGGAACATGGACAACTGACAAACTTGAATATGAGTACAGGCTCATGGGCTATATCTTCAAAACTCTTCTCTTTTGTAGACATATGTAGTTGCATATAGCCATAAACAAAACATGAAACTGTTACCCACAATAAAAGTATGCTATCATATTCCGAGAATTTATAAAGCACTCTTTAACTTCCTCATATATAGTTGAAATAATTATATCATACAACAACATTATTGTAGCATTCACAAACAATTGTGAAATATTACTATTTCGTCATATCAGCAATGCAAAAAATTGGAGATAGTCTTTTTTCACATACATGTAAGTAGCCTCATTTTATCTCTGTCTAACTATACTGACAAACACACATTTGTAAGATGCTGTCAGTTTTGTATTCAAAAAGAATTTTATAGAGTAGTTAATGGGAAAATAATATAACTACATTTGTGAATAGTAAGTAATAGACATCAATAACATCACTATCACAAGACATAACAATTTGACTACAAATGGACTACATCATTTACCTACACAGTAAAACTAATTAACCTTAAAGAGATTTGAAAAAGTACAGTAGACTACAATACTATCTATGTATATGAACAGATATTACATCAAGACTGTTATCACCTGTTAAATTGAGTATATAATTATATTTTCATTGTTAGATACAGAGAGGAGGGGGACAACCATCAGGCTCTGCTAGCAATAAGAGATGTCTTTTGGGACAACAATCAATGCAATATCATTCTGTTTATAACCTTATGAGCAAAGACAGACATACTCCTATTAACAAGTAAATGAAGTCTGAATGTCACATGCATTAGATTCCAGGTAGTGGGAGTAATCTCCTCAGCTGTGTCATGGAGACGCTTCCAACTCTAATATGGATGAGTGGGTATACCTGAATTTACTTTGGTCTTGATTTCACACCATGTTATCATAATCCCTAGATAGTCTTAATACATATCTACATGATGTGTCTTAACACAATCTGGCATTTGTAAATCCTAATGGAATTTCTTTTATTGAGATATAGATATCATCTTCAAAGTCAATTTCCTAACTTTCCATAAACACTAAATGAAACTCACCATTATGTAATGTCTATGAATATCACTTTTCTCATTTGAAACTTTCTCTAACTCTCTTTTTAAACTGAAAAAGAAAGATGTTTGAATAGATAACTAGAGGATAGTATTACATGCATGTACTAGCATACTGCATGTACTGAAACACTTTTAAAAAATGAAAGAGTATGAAAAAGCACAGAAAAAAGAGGATGGTACCTTAGCAACAAAGTTAAACACCACATAACAACCATACAAAAGTATAGCTAAGAGTCACAGAAGCTATACTTATTACGTAGGGTTGTTTGGAAGTGGGAAACTGAATGGATTTTGAGAAGATGATGACTTATGGTAGTGATTTTGTTCATAATTTTCTTGTTTGTTATTGTGATATTATATATCACGTGACAATGAGCCAATCATTTTTTCATAGACTAGTCACCTGATCACATTTTGAACAGCATAATGCACACTTAAGAATGCTATTTAATGCTTAGCAATCTTGAAAACATGACCGAACACACTAGAAATGTCAAGTAATAGATACTAAATCATTCTTTACAGAGCATGAAGTGTTATAATGTTATGAAGTGTTATAATGTTGAATGCTTTATGTGCCATAAAGAATGTTATAAATATTACATAATTCTAGTATATCAGCTGAAGAAGGCCTTTGGGTTGAAAATGTTCTGTTATATATCAAAATTTTTATTACATTAAATTTTAATAAAGCTCAATAACAACCATCTTCTTTCTTTCAACACTCCCACACAATATGAATGTTGGCTAGAGTCCATGGAGCAAATGTTTTCCACTGTAAAAATGACTTATTCACAACATAACAAGCATTACTACACAGGACATGTATGTAGAGTAAACAAAGACATGATTTGTGAATCTGTTGATATAATTCTTAATTTATGGTGGCACTCGGGTAATTAGCATATTAATCGCTATACAATTCTGATTACTGTTATAGTGTATTTTTAGGTAACTTGTTGTACTTATCTACATGCTCTATTACTCTGAAATTATGAAAGCCAGTAGTTGAAAGACTGAAGTGTTTGGCAATGATCTGATTTTTCTTTTACCATGGTTTGTTTTTGAATCACAGTACATTTTACACAGTGGAATGGTCGTTTCAGAAATTCTAGAAGTGTGCTTAAAAAAGGAGACCGTTGCTGTGTAGACTATGGTAAGCTATGAGAGTAGAACAAGTTTCAAGTTACCTCCAGCTGGAAAAAGGCATGGAAGTACTGTGAAATGGAGAGTGTTGTCAAGACAAGATCAGTTCTGTGTTTAGAGGTCAGTAAGACTATCAAAAGTAGCCAAGAAATGCTTCAGTAAGTGGAGTTTTTTTAGTGAAAAAAAGTTTTAAAAAGTTGTCACTCATGAATTGCTAATTACCTGAGCGGCACCTTAATCTACATAAATATAAATGATATAAATGCTTATATGTATTTCTAATAAACTTGCAAATCTCAAAATAATAACAAGTCTTGGTAAAAATAAACAAAACAGTTTCACCTTGATGTGTTTAGACAACAATGACACTCCTGTTGACTAATAGACATTTATTGCATATACAAACAGTACAGTTGATATAATAATCATTCAAATGAATTTGATAACAGTGATTATAATATTTAATTGACGAGTAGGTTAAATAATGGCTTGCTACCATGATTATATTCATACCCAACTGTAATGACTTAAGGTACATATGTACAAAATGTTGTTAACACAATACAAGTACTGCTTTAGTAGAAAGTATCTAAGTTACAGTACAAGTACTGCTTAGTAGAAAGTATCTGAGTTACAGTACAAGAACTGCTTAGTAGAAAGTATCTGAGTTACAGTACAAGTGCTGCTTAGTAGAAAGTATATAAGTAGGAGTACATGTAGTTTTAGAAGTACTTAAGTACACATCCAGGCAATATCAACTGAGAGTTCAAGACAATATCAACTGACAGTTTATAGAATGTAATTCACTTGATTATGTCTGAAAGCAGGTGTGCAAGCAGTAAAACAGATGACCACTTCAAATACATGTACTTCAAACTTTAAAGTACTTACAAGTACTTAAATACTTGCAAATACTTACCAAATGACATGAGTACATGTCAAGTACATGTACAAGTACATTGGATTAAGGAACAAAGGACTTAAGTAAAGTACAAGTACTTCCATGTGTGTACTTAAATGCACTACAGTACCAATTACTTTGCCCTTTGCCTCATGTCTGAACTATAGACAGATACAATGCAAATGACAAGCATAAAGAATGAGTGAAAAGAATTTGCAGACATTTGTCATACCTATCACAAGAAGACTATATCACTACTTCTTAGTTCTACTTATGACTTGATAGGACACTTACATGTATATTATCATTAAGACAATTATTAATTATTCATAATCATAGAGCACCAATAGAGTTCTGAATTCATTTGTATCTTGACCCTCATCGTAGTTATTAGAATCAATATTGAGTGTACAGCGTGAGTGCAGTGCATATCTCAATTATTTTTGCAGCAAATGTAAAGGTGGAGTTGCCCTTTGTATGGTATGATATGCCTTTTAGTGGAGGTGCAGGTGTACTCCCCTTTGATGTTGCTTGGCTTCAAGTAGTGAAGCAAACAAGATGAACTAATCATTTTCCACATTCCCTTACACCAGGAAGGTCAGACAACAGCAACTGTGAGACACTAAGTGTTAGAACCAAAAGTCTTTTAAAAAGCCTTTTTATTTTCAAGTTTATTGATACCACAGTTGAGCACTATATAGCACTTGCAGTCTTTACTGTGACCTTTGGTAATGCACTTACACCTGATTAGTGTACTACTACTCAACAAAGATTGCCTAACTAAACAATAAGCATATTAATCAAATTAACTAAATGGTTACAAATTCATTGTATTCATGAATAGATAACTTGTATATGTGTGGTAGTGGGTAATCAATATACATAATCACTAACTATGAATTACTATAACATAGACAAGAGCTATTTATGAATATCACAGAAAAATTCATGCACTGTGCAAAGGAATATTACAAGTACCATAAATTCATTGATGTGATGTTTTATGTTACATAGCTACAAAACAATGAAATTTATTATTTACAAACTATGTGAGAAAACGACACTTGCAACCATCACATATACCGGGATAGTTCCATTACCTTACTGCAGATACACGAGATATTGATAACATATACGAAAGTGTTGATAACAGCTAGTGAGGCTTTATCCACGATAGTGCAGTACCTTGCATAATTATTGTTTGAGAAGACACCAACAAAAACATAATGCAAATGCTATGAATGATATATACTGGTAATCAACCTTTGTGCTATATGATGGTGCTTCTTTTTTTATGGTGGGTGTGGTGTTTGTTTGGCCTTTAACACACCCTTCTCCCACACACACTCACACTCACACACACACACACACAGAACACACACACACACACACATGCAGACCACAATTAATGAGTCTCTCTCTTGAAGCCTTTCAGAGAAATAGAGGCCATGTCAGTCAGCCCTCAGATCATCCCTAATTCTTTATCCACACATTATGCATAATTGTGGTCAAAAAAAGGTGGTTACCATTTGTAGCAATTCAAATTTCCCTTGTGTGCTGTATGTATTCACATCATTAACTAAGTTAGATAGTTTACATAAGTATGCATGCCACATGCACATACCAACAACACTACAGAATGACAACTTACTATTGGCAATTTACACAATTACATAAACTTGTAGTCCTTCTACAAGCTTCACTTTTCTGGGTTGTTGAACTCGCTAATAAACCCACACTAGGAATAGTAAATTTAGCTACTTGTGATATTTGACACTCTGAAATTCAATAGATGATCTTTTGCAATTTTAAGGGCAGAAAGTCTTGATAGAGTCAGTTTAAAAATTTCTTTCATCAAACTTCAATAGTCAGCTCATTATAACTAACTATCATGAGATCATAATGTATATTGACAATGGTATATTATAGTACTTTGATGGATAAAACTAACACACTACAGAGATATAAAACAAAAATCAACAGCTTGTTTCATACACAATTGAACAATCATCAATCATCGTGGATTCAACATAACATACTGTACTAATACACATTGCCATCTCATGTCAGCAATTAAAGCACCTTAAATACATTATAATTTTTTTATATAAGCTTCATTACATTCACATATATAAACATACATACATGTTTGGAAGTGTCTTGTTTATTTGAAAATTGAATAATGTCACACACTTTATATGTATAAATTATCTACTCTCAATTTGCTTAATTGTGCACCATGTAATGTCACTATATACTGTATAGCAGGATATTTTCGTGGGGTCTAATTTTCGTGTTTTTTGTGATACAAAGCCATCCATGAATATTTAACTCATGAAAAATTATTGTCATGGGTGGAGTTTGAGCAATAATGATCGAAAAACGAAATTTTGACCCACAAAAATTGAATATCGATCAAAACACAAAAATTAGACCCCACAAAAATATCTCGCTATACGATGGTCAGTTTAGAGTAGCTTGCATTAACTCAACAATAAAACAAGGGTTAATTATATTTTGTAAGTAACACAAATGTGATGGATACTGATACCAAAATGTATTACTATATAAAACATGTTTTGGTATAATTATGCTTCCAATAAATGCTTTGTTTACAATCCTACAAAGAGTGGAACCAGAAATGTTAATTAATACGCAGTTATCAAACAGACATATGACATTATTTCCAACTTCTGTCAACCCTTATTTCAGAAACTAGATGTATGACCACTAGGTGAGGTCAGCTGTTCCATTCACATTCTACATGCATGTAAAATTCCAATTATTGGTTTAGCATGACAAAACTCATTGATGATGCAACCACGAACATGTCATGTGCTCTTACAGATGCTTATGACTTCATCTGGTTGGACAAGCAATACAAACAGTTACCTATTAAACAATCAGATAGTGTACATAGCCATCTCTTGAAATGATAACTGCACAGAACAACAGCTATGATAACTATCTTTCCCAACTCCCATTGAGGCCTACAATACCTACCTGTGCCAGGAACTTGAAAGGCTTATGTATACAACAGTATTCGGGTCACCTGTTAACTATATCTAGTTGCTTGGGAGGTCTTTCATTATAGTTATAGCAACTTCATGATTTAATTAGTGAATATTAGACTTATTAACTTTTTAATATTAGTATTTCTGTCTAATGGTATAGTAACAATATTCTATTGCTATGGTAATTTCTTCTATTGCTATGGTAATGTAGTGTTGTACTACACTCATAGAATTGAAATCTGTAAAATTAATATGAATACAAGTAATTTTAACCCAAACTGTTATTTGGCTTCATTGCAAAATGGCTGATACTTACATAATTATGTTAATTATTATTATTGCAATATATATACCAACATAATTTATATCTAAGTGCTTGTGGTTTATATTGGATGGTGCCTGAGGTTATTATAGTCTTTTTGGCTAGGATCTCATTAGCTAGCTACTGGGCTATAATAACTATGTAAATTGAACACACTGTTCACTGTTCACTAAAAATTAATTACTCTGACCTGGTAATTAAAATTAATACACCCAAATTAATATAATATTATAATTATATATTATAATTATTATATAATATTATATAATATATAATTATTACAATTCAAATTAATTATAACTATCCTAATAATTGTATTGGTGGAGAAAACTTATGGAATTTAAAAATGATTGCCTAAACAAATACATACAGAATCACAGACATACACACCTTTGATTCTGTGCCTGCAATAGACTGAACTCCTCTTTTAGTCTGTCGAGTGTTTCAGGAACAGAAAGTTGCTTAAATGGAGGCTGACCAGTTGGAGGGGCAGAGGGAGGGCCTCCTGCAGAAGACGGTTGCTACAAGAAAGAAGGGATGATTATAGTAATAGTATTATTATATAATTATATATATATATATAATTATAATTATAATATATATAATTTATGGCAAAGCGTTAAGCCCAACCACTCTACTTCAGATTGTTAAAGTATTCGGCATTCATACCTCCATCAACTGACGTACAAAGTAAAGAATTATTACTAAAACAGACTAAGTTTCAACAGTAAATTTCGGTCGACCTCACCTCTATCATCACCAGATGGCTTCTTGTATTACACTAAGTAAGGGTTTATCAATTAACGACTATCTTATATTAATGCCTACAGCATTTCTTAAAAGAACTCACTTGTTGAAACAGTGCCATTTCTGGTTTTGCCGTAAGCAAGATTACTTAAGAGGTTGGTATCTTGTCTACGCCCTCTCTCTTTGATAAAGTAGCGATCACTTTGCAGCCACTCACAAGAAGGTAGACAATGACATTCAACGCCTTTTGATAGCCAAGCACCGTTAAAAGCAAAGTGGGTGCGACAATTAGCACAATTAAAATTATTACAATGTTTCCCTCCAGATGTAATAATACAAGCGCCGGATTTGAGAAAACGTCAAAAATGTTTGGCATTATTTAATACTATAATAATAATACATGTAATTATACACATAGACGTGCAAGTACTGTTGACTCAATTAGTTCGTTTGGGCTGGCTATAGAAACCATTAGTTTTGAGAGGATAGTAATCAAACCTAATGAATGCTATTGAGTGGTGACCAGCACAATAACTGCTTGTGTACACTATCAGATGTCAGGTATAAATTTTCTCATACCAATCACCTGACTGCAGGTGACCGCTAATAATATACCGGAATAGAATCTAAATTAAAGAAATTAACGAATTGGAAAGAAAAATTAAAATAGGCCTATGATCATGTTCTTCAGAGGAGGACCTGGGAGGTGTATGATCATTCTGCATAGAAACCACTATCGATATATATACCACAGAAGTCATCGTGTGCCTAAGAAAGTTGTTAAATTAGTTAGTAATTTGAGTACTGGTGGAGCAGGTAAATGGGTAAAGAAGAGATTATATGGTGCTGCAGTACTTGTTGGTATATCTGGAGGTGGATTAGTATTGGTAGGTGGACACATGTATTCACAGCAATATTTGAGGAGTGGGATTCTAAGAGAGAGAAAATGAGGGCTAACCACATACATATTTTGTTCCTATAATTAATAACAAAAAGTGTGATGTGCTAGTAAGCACTCAGCAACTTCATTTTTGTGCATAAATTGGTTCTTTATCCTGAATGCAAAGGCTGGTTCTAAGTCCTTGTTTTGTTACTTTGATGGCATAAGCGTTTTGAAAGGATTTATAAGTCACATTACATTACATGTCTTTTTTAAATATCTATAAAAACACAAGCCTCTCTACACTGTGAAAAAGTGTACATAATAAAATGTTCACCCTTAGTTAATCAGTCCTCTAGTGCTCTCAATTCACCTAATTGTTTAACCAAACAACCATTTCCTGCATATTTCTTTTAGATTCATTATTTGATGAAATCACAAATTGAAAGGTTTTCATGGATCGAGAATTACTATCCATCAAATCTGACTGATAAAATATACAATGGTAAGCATAGTTTTTGATAAGTTTTGAAGTTTGGGCCAAATTGGCTCAAAAATGGTTAGTGTGTGCGCCATTGAGAATACAACTTGAGCCAATTAACAAAGAGTTAATGCTGTTAGTGACAATATAATCATAATTAACTACACCACTGGCCCAAAGAGAGAACTGCGCAGTGCCAAATAAGAAGCTCTTTGGGCCAATTATGCACCATATGAGCTTATCAAAAACACTGATGGTAAGGACATGACAGTATCATACTCACAATGTTTCTTTGAACTTCAAAAATAGGCACTACTGAGTGTGTAATAGTTTCTATGCATTACTGTTTAACCGGATATCTATTTATGGTCATGGGTGGGGCATTGCTAACAACATAGAAATACAATTTTTTTTTGGAGGAATAGAAATTAATGATTGTTTAGTATGTGTGTAACAACTGCATGTATATGTAGAGAAAGAAGTATCGTTTTGTAGTGAAAGGTAATCCTAATCATGTTTGTCCATTTTGGATTTGATACCCTCCCAATCTAGTTTGTGTGCTTTTTTGGTTTTGATATCATTACATGTTCAAAATGTTTTTATCTTTCTAGTATATGGAGAAAGAAGTATCATTTAGTATTGTGGTTTAAGATCTCTATAACCTGTTGTCTTCAGTTGCATATACCATTTAGATATGATTTGTATGCTTTGCTGTATATCAGTACTTCATAACTCGTGCGCATGTTCATATACACTATGCTCATCAAGTCACCGAACCCTCAGAATGGCACAACTTCCTAAACTATGTATGTGTATATTTCTAACTCTCAAAGATATCTATCTTCCTCATAACGTTTGGCTCTACAATAAACCGACCCTTGTGTCTTCTTTTAGTTGAAACTCTCTTCTTTCATAGAATGACATTAGTTATTTCTGGCTAATTTTTAAAAGAAGTGTATTAAATATAATGTAAAAAATCTTTCTCTTGGTCAACTGATCATTTCAAGCATACAACAAGAAAAGTCATTGCTGTTTTTGCTTGGGTAAGTGAAGTGGATCTTACACACTGCTCTACCACTGCAGAAACAAAACTTTGGCTCCTCAAAATCTGCTTTTTTATCTGCTTCAACTTTTAGCAAGTCTTTTGGTCTCCAGTTGCAAATTTTAGACAAATGAATACTTGTTACTGTATATTGTATGTATCCAAATACTTCAGAGTGATTGTTATAATATAATGTTCACTTTACATCTTTTAGGACTCGAAAAAGCTTCAGAGTGGCTGAAAATGACACCAAAAACCCCTCCAGTTGTTCCAACAAGTGAAGGCAAATCAAATGAAAATGACGCTGAAATAATAAGACTGCAAAGAGATCTGAAGATGCTTGGGGTAAGTACATACAATAACCAGCTGCTCATGATAATTTGAGATATGATATAATTTCTTCATCACTTCCTACTTCAATTGTGATTGCTGCAATTCTCAAACTAAACTTGATCTGTAAAAAAACACTTGTAATAAGAAATGTTGTAATCTTTTCATGGCAGTATATAACATAGCACTGTATTCATGCTTTGCTCTTTATATTTGTGATGAAACTTTTGTATTTTCATTTGATAATGAAGTGTATAACAATAGAAAGATAATTAAACTATTTACATTTTCATTGTTTACAAATCAGTTGGTGAATATAATCTGTTTCCTTTAGGGCAAACTAAATATGATCGAGAAAGAAAATCACGAACTAAGAAAGGAGCTCTCCAAGTATTCTGGAGTAAGTCCTAGTGCTGTCAAACCTGGACAGGTGAGAAATTCTAAGCTAGCCTTTGTCTGTATCATAAGTTACTTCAATGCAGTTTTAAATAGTGATGTGTGATACATATCAATATATCAAAATATTAATATTTTCATTCAATATTGGGATACATTATTGGCTTTCGATAAACTGGAGTGGGCAGTTTAGTTTTTTCTAATTTTATACCTAAAGCCAATTATAACAAGCTAGTGTGCATAACTTTGATTGATTTCTTTACCATTTCAAGACGACTACAACCAAGCAGGACATTTATTTACATTTTATAAACATTTTAATTATTGTTTTGAATATCATGATACTGCATCATATCGCAATATTTTTGGTAGCAATACTATTTTTTAGCATGCTGCACATTTCTATTTTTAAATATCACATATCAATTTATTCACATCTATTTTTGGCTCTTTGGAAAGTGTCAGTTGCTCACTCTCACTGTTTTAAATATACCTCAATTGCACAAATCATCATTAATCATTGCCAACTCTCTCTTATCTGAAATCCAAATACTTTGTATTACTTTTACAAGTAGAACAGTTATTACTTGCAGTTTACAAGCTGCCTGCTGTACTTAACCAAGCACCCAGAATGATGTAACTTCTTTGACTATACATACATGTGACAAGAATAATTATAAATTATAAATTTATTATAATTATGACTAGATATATTTCAAACATGCAATCATTGGTTGGCTCTGTGCCATTAATAAAGTAAAGAATTATGACAAGCATTCTTTAATTTTAAAAAATCCTTTTAATATATATCTCTATTATTCTCTGGGTACTTCTGTTGGTAGCGCTCCATGTTCAATACAATAGCATGCACTTATTAGTTATTATCAACACAGAGTTATTAAAATTAACTTAACATTCCACAGAAGACTTTGATAGAATTATATGCTGATGTTCTTAATTTGCTGACAGATTTTGATGCTAAATCTCCTCTGACTGACAGGAAGTTAGTACATACATTACCTCAGGTATGATAGAATTCAATGTATGTGCTACAGAAAATGTTTTTGGGAAGATTGGCTTACAAACTTACATAGTATTTGACATCTGTGGAACTGGATACCAGTTGATTGTTTTGGACAGGGGCCAGTTGTGTGTGGGCCCCTGTTAGCTCTAGCTATATATATATATATAATTATATATATAGCCTGTTACCCTCATGCTAGGGATTATATTTCAGCATACAGACTGCATGTGTATTCTTATAACTATAATTTATAGCACTATGACACATAACATCGAAGGTACCAACAGTTCTATATTTTCCATATATAGCAGCACACTTGGTACCACATCCGATTCTGTATTTTCCAGATTGTTCACAGCACTAGAAAACAACACGCTTACCTCGGGTTTAGGGAAAGAATACCAAGTACTTCGTTCTTCTTTTCCATCGCTGACAACATCCATCAATTATATAAACCATTTAAAGCACTTGTTTTGCTTGTAATGTACTGGAAAATGTAGCACAGGGGGTGTGGTCTCAAATTCTTATACAGCACTCGGCTACACATTATGCTATATGAGCTTCATGACCCCTCCCCTCATACTATATTTCCTGTACTGCACTGGTGCTTTAACTAATAAACATTTCAGAAACTAAAATTGTGAGTTTCTGAGAATATCATTCCAGCTTGTAGTTTTGAAGACAGCTAGACAAATAAATATTTTCATACCTACTGAAATGCAGATGTACTTTTATCATTCCTTGAGTATGCTGTATTTAACTAGACATTTTCTACCCTTTCTCTTCACCTTGGTTACGAATGGTTTAGGGTCCTTTCAATCTTTGTACAGTGTTGGCTTATACAGTTTAGAAAAGCTACTTGGATCATCTTTCATTCTAGATACTGAATCTTCAACTAATTTTTGTCAATATTTTGAATTTTTCTGCTATTCGTTTTGTAAATCAGATTGACCACATTATACTGTGCCAAATGTATTTGTTGTTAATTAACTGTTGGCTTCCTAAGAGTGTTTTACATGTACATGTAACTAATTTAAAGTATTCAATTTCAATTTAGAGGTTTGTGCATGCAGTATAAGTCAATTGCACGCGTAGTTGACCTTGACTAAAAGAACACTTCTGAAATGTGATTGTATGTGCATGTCAATTTTTTGTTTTCAAGTCATGGTTGATATGATTTTTTGTTATTAATATAACACAAAGTAGGTGCTATAAAGTATGCGTTTAGTATTTATTGAACATGCATGTATAGTCTGTTCATATTCACGATGACTTCAAATTAAGATTGTGATGACATAATATTGTCATAAGGTTAATACTGTAACTCAATAATGAAGCAATGGAGTGAAATTTGACATACATAGAAAAGAATGGGAAGGATAACTGATGATAATGGTGTTGGTAAAAAGATTATTGGTCCTTCTAAACTAAAGTTATTAACATTTTTCTGAGGTCATGGTGAATGTGAATGACCTTTAGTTTCAGACACACAAAGACAACCTTCAATAAATGTTTTGAAACAGAGTGAACTATTATGCAATATCTCAATTTCTGTAGGTGGTCGTTGTAGGAGATCAAAGTGCTGGAAAAACCAGTGTTCTTGAAATGGTAGCAAATGCAAGGATATTTCCTAGGTAATTGTACTATTATTATAGGAATGATGATTGTTTTATTACATCCTCAAAATGGCAAGCTGAGATACAGATATAAAGGAGAAAGGGAGAATAATGATCAAAGAAATAGAAGGAGTTTGATCATGGTTACAGCAGGGTTTCATTTAGGGGTGGTGGCAGGGGCATTTGCCCCCCTTGCTATAGTTTTACCCTCCTTTGGAATTTGTTTGCCAGTAAGCACCTTAACAGGGGTGTGGAAACATTCAGCCAACTGCTGGACATTTTGACCTATTTTCATCACTCTTGTCCTGTTTCCCATATACTTTGTATACAGATTAGTTTCAATTTACCGGACATTCACTACATATATCGGACAATGTCCAGCATGACTGGCTGTTTCCACACCACTGAGCACCTATGATAATCTTGTATGTCGCCCCAAAGTCTTTCAAATTCTATTTCGTCCCCCTCCCCCGTGATGAATTTTTTAAATGAAACCCTGGGCATAATTCAAACTTCTATCTTACAGTGAGCTGAGCTTCATTGAAGCAAGCAGACTGATGTGCAAAAAAACCCTAAATAAAGCCCAATGTGATGCAATTATACAATTATAATTAATGCATCAGTATAGACTGTCCAGTAGATGTATTTTCTTACTTGCCAGTGCCTAAGGTCCTCCATACTCCATGTTTGAGATTTTATTTACATATCACTTTAATTAATAATTCGTCTGGACCCCTCTCCCCCTTTAAACTCAACTTCCTCATTTAAATTCTTGCTGAAAATACTGGTTTTTTTTAATTATCTCATTTACTGGTGGTGGTCTCCTGGTAGTAGGGTATGGGACCATATTGCCATACATTCGATACAGTATAGACAATAATGTAGAGTAATTTAATGGTTTGAATGGTGATACTTCCTCTTGTGCACACTACCTGTATAACTAAAAATAGGTACTGTATGCTGGAAAAATTACATGAATGAATATTTTTACAAACAGTAAATTTTGTTGTGTTTGCGAATTTAAATATTCACAAATTGCTAATTACTTGTACCCCACTCATATGTTTATACTGTAAATTTGCTACTTTTATTTTCACCAAATTCATGAATTTTTTCTTTTACGTAATTTTTCTTGTATTATGACATTTAGTTAATTAAACTATACCTAGTCAGTTTTAGATCATTCATATGCAAAAAAAGGGACTATAAAAATATATATATATACAATATTCATTCAAAATGAATTCAGGTTGGTTAAAGGGTACAAATAAATGTTAGACATGTGTGAAGTAACTGTAAGTATGATCAGCTTGTCACATCCTACTTATTGAACAGAGCATCAATGCCAGATATGTTGGCTTGAAGTTCTTCCAACCAATCAATCCTGCCTATGTTCACTATGGGCTGAATAAAATTGCTATATAAGATGGAAAAGCTGGTTTCTCTAACTTGTTTTGCAGAGCTGTTAGTTTTTGGAAGTGTTTTCCCCAATTGGTGGTACCATAGTACTCTTTATTAAGTCTTGCTCCCACACCCTTTACCTTCCAATTTATGCTGAAAAAACACTATTCTACGTACAACACTGATTGACAAAATGTCATGTACCACTGATGCACTCCTCTACCCTTACCATCTGAAAAACACAAAAATTAGACCCCATGAAAATATCCCACTATACAATAGTGGGATATTTTTGTGTTTTTGTGATACAAAGCCATACCACAATTATTTAACTCATGAAAATTTAACCAACGAATTTTCTGTATTGTCAAGGGGTGGAGTTTGAGCGATATCGACCAAAAAAGGAAACTTGACCCACAAAAATCGAATATTGATCAAAACACGAAAATATCCTGCTGTACGGTATTTATACTCGAGGATATTTGTAAATTATTGAGTCTATTAAGAAGTAAAACAGAGTTTTTATGAGGGTTTGAAGCATGGGCCAGATTATTAGGAAAACATCTTGAGCTAATTAACAAGAATCAATACTGTAACTACAGTGTAATTATAATTAAATGCTTCATCTTTCTCTAAACGTAACTGTAGTGAGTCCAATGGTGTGTTGTAGGGATCCATATGAGCTTGAGCACTGAAATGAAGAATCCACATATATTGTTTGGTTTATCTCGGGTATTTCAAGCATTATAATTATATACGGTGTCATAATTTCATATTTCTCCAGGGGTGCAGGTGAAATGATGACTAGAACACCAGTGATGGTCAGTTTAGTCAATTAATTTCAATTAGTACTATAGATGAATGCATATTTGTATTTTGAATAGAAATTCAGTTCTCATTTTGCAAAACATGCCTTTTATTGATTAGCTATAATTATTATTGTTTGTTTGTTTTTACAAATTTTCCACAAAATAAATAACAAATCAATATTTTTGTGTCAATAATTAAAAATCATGATTTGCTTTGTTTTATATCACAGGTAACACTTAGTCAGGGAACTGATCATGTAGCTATGTTTAATGACAGTACCAAGATATACGATTTGAAAAAAGATGAAGATGTATGTTTTGGATTATGATTGCATACTTCTTCTTGTTATTAAAGCTGGGTTCACAGATCCTATCCTCGCATTGTGTCTAACAGCATTGAAGGAAGCATATATTGTTTACAGTACAATGCATTGACGTGATGCAAGGCTTTGCATCATTTTGTCATCCAGCCTTTACCCTTCTATATGTGTTTTACAGTAGTTCACAGTTTTTGATCAGGTTTTGAAACATATAGGCCAGGATTGGATTTCTGTGTATGTCATTGGGAGATCATCTTGAGCTAATTGATAATGAGATACTATGGCCCTCAAAGCAAAATATTACAGTGACGAATAAGGTCTTTGGGCCAATGGTACAACATATGAGCTTATCAAAAACAGTGATTTTAATCTGTGACTTGCATTTTGGTTTTACAGTTTTACAAGAAGTCTAAAGTCTACCAGTGATCCACTAGGCAACTTTGGAAATTGCTTACTCCAAAGTTGCCATTTCCACATAACAACCCTTCATAAGTATAGCTAGAGTATAGAACCAAAACACAAAGAAGCTATACTCACTCGTGGGTTTGTTATATGGATGTGGTTTGTTAAATTTAGTTGCTAAAGTACCATCCCAATCTTGATTCGTACTTTTTTGGTTTTGATATCTCTACATGCTCTTTTATTTTTGAAATTATTCTTGTTTCAATTCCTTGAAGAGTTTATCTTGTGCTATACATATTATTCATTTGTATGTATATAATAACTTATTACTCTTTATAGTTACATGCTTTGAGAAATGAGATAGAATCTCGTATGAAATCTAGTATAGGGGCTCAGACTATATCATCAAAACCTATTCCTCTCACTGTCAAAGGACCACAACTAAAAAGAATGGTTCTAGTGGATTTACCAGGAATTATTAGTGTGAGATAGCATCTATAATATTATTAGTGTTGTTTTGTTATGACTTTTAGTTATAGTTATCTCACAGTTTTAGTTTAGTTATAGTTGATTAACTAAACAATTTTAGGCTTTCTGAAAGCGTTTTAGTGCCCAAGTGCCCACTACTGACCAATTTTCATTTTAGTTAGTTATAGTTTTTGCAGAGAATTGTAATTTAGTTATAGTTTAGTTAACTAAAAGTCACAATGCCTTACTAAAAGGGGTTTTAGTTTTAGTTACACTTAACTAAAACAACACTATCAAAGCTGCACATATGCAGGATGATTGCACATACATGTATGTGTAGAATATGTGTAGGATAGTACAAATTGGATGATACGTACTCCTACAAAATGTACTTTTCTGCATAATATATGCAACACACATCTATTCATGTTGTACACATACGTACACATCTATTCATGTTGTACACATACGTACACATCTATTCATGTTGTACACATACGTACACATCTATTTATGTTGTACACATACGTACACATCTATTCATTTTGTACACATACGTACACATCTATTCATGTTGTACACACACGTACACATCTATTCATGTTGTACACATACGTACACATCTATTCATGTTGTACACATACGTACACATCTATTCATGTTGTACACATACATACATGTATCTGCATGTGTACCATTTACAAGCAGCACACCACAAGATGTGAGCAGCATGTGATTAATCAGCCTTTATGAAATCTTTGTTTTTACAGACTGTCACAACTGGAATGGCTGCAAACACAAGAGAAGAGATTATTAAAATGTGCAGGTGAAACTAAATATTTAATAGCTGACATTAGTAGTACTATTCACTGAATTTAGTTAACTAAAAAATATAATGCTAATTGAAACTACACATGACTCACACATTCACATGTCTTTGTAGTATATTAAGCATACTACATACTGTATGTTATATTCTTCCTTCTTATTCCAACAGACAGTACATGCAGAATCCTAATGCTATTATAATGTGCATACAAGGTAACACTATGTTTGTTACATAGGTTTAATCATACAGTGTTGGGATCATAAAATGCTTCTGCTTTTTTTTGTTATACATTGTGTATGTATAGGTAACAATAGAAACCAAGGTATATAACCAACAAAGATTATGATACTGTATTAGATTAGCCTTGTGCCCAGGCTCTTTACCATAGCCGCCTGGATCAACTGTGTGCACATGCACTAATTAACTTTTAATTTCCCAGATAAAATGTAGTCTTTCCATTTCAGTTTAGTTACAAATAGGTAGTATAATCAATATGCCTAGTTTGATCAAGTTATCTCTGTTTCTCTGATCTTGTGTTCCAAACTAGGAGCAGATCTTAGCATGTATTATAAACTGACACACACTTTAGTGACAAAGTGTTATTTTGCTCGTTAATTAATGCATATGCAAACAGTTGAATCCAGGATCTTTTTCTCCACCATCTTAAAGTGTCTGGATACAAGTCTAACATTAGATGTGTGTATTTATGTGTAGGTATGCAAAGCAACGTATTGAATCTGATTGGTCAAAAATGGAAGATTAAATACATGTAATTATATTTATATACCTTGTGTAACTGGTATCTGATATATGAAGCAGTCAGTCTGGTTGCATGGTCAATTAATAGTTTTTCAAGCACAGTATGGTATAAGCGTAATTTATTTATAATTGAAACTCTGTTTTATAGAATATTATAACCAGTACAAGTTTCTGGCACTTTCTGTTATGATTTAACCCAACCTTCTGTGATGATATTATATTATATACTGTATAACAAAGTGATCTTTTTTTGTACCTCCACTCTTAATAGATGGGTCAGTAGATGCAGAGAGAAGTATTGTAACAGATCTTGTTAGTCAAATGGATCCAGAAGGTACTCTGATATTGAAGAGATGAATTTTGTCTCTATAAAACCTCTATGATCATCTGTTTCATATTACTTTTTTTTGCTCACAATCTAATTCAGTTATACTATATGACCTGTACCAGTATTCAGATCCCAAATCCAGCAATACCTGTTTATAAAACCTGTTTATTAGCTAACAGCGATTTTTCAGAGATTAATAATTTTGGGCAAGCCTAAGCAAGCCCCACCCTAGTTAGGTCTACCAATACTCTCTGGATCTTGCTTGCTTGCTGGTTGCCGTATTCTATTCAAGTGCTTGCTAAGTCTTGCTCTTCTTATGATCTAGTTTATAATTGTCTGTGCTCTGAATGACCCATTGTGTAGTTCCACAATCCTACTAAGTCAGATTTACAAGTGGCACTTATGTAGTATTTCCCAAGTGTGAAGGTACATGTGTACTGTTACAGAATGACCTCAAAATTAGGATGTAATATAGTGTATAGTTTAATGTCATAAGGTTAATACATGATTATACTGTAACTCAATAATGAAGCTGTGGATTGAAATTTGACATACATGTACATGACAACAACAGATAGGAAAGATTGTTAGTCATTCCAAACTATGATGTCATTGTGAACATGATGACCTTTAGTTAACAGTGGTTACTGAAATGTAGTGTGAACTATGAAAGATTGTTTAATGCTTTATTATATGTAATATTACATTATTATATTAATGTACAAGTATCTGTTGACTGTAAGCTAAAAATACAATTGTCATTATAAAATTACTGAAAGTAGTTTTTATTAGATATTTTATATAAAATGGTATTCCGGAGCCCCATATCAACTATTAACATGTATACAGCGCATCTATACTTTCTCTATAGGGCAGCGGACGATATTTGTATTAACAAAAGTTGATTTAGCAGAAAATTCTGGTCTTAAACAGAAGAGGGTAAGATTAAGCAAAGAAACTGTCTAAATGATAAAAATAAATACATAAATGAGTATATTTAAAGAAGAAATAGAAATTGGATTCTTTAGCATTTTGTTTATTATATGATTGCTACATCTGACTACAGATACTTTCAATTCTTGATGGACAGCTCTTTCCTATGAAAGCACTGGGCTATTATGCTGTTGTTACTGGAAGAGGTGAGCTCACATCAATACCATATACATATATATATATATATACTTGTAATTATGTGGATTATGTAGTACCCACCTCATTCATTCCTTAGATCTCCTGAAATTTCTTTTCTCTATAATTATTCTATGCATCATTTCAATTAGGTAATACTGGAGATTCTATTGAACAGATACAGAGATACGAGAGAGAGTACTTTGCTAAATCCAAACTCTTTCAGTACGTAATACTAGAAAACAGTTTATGTATACAATGTGGTAAAGATTATTAACATATGAATTGTTACTCATGTTGCTATATTTGGGTTAGTCACAGTGATTAATTACTTGCACATATGCTGTAATCTTAGCACATATGCTGTAATCTTGGCTTAAGCCAACAACATCGGGTCAGCCATTTAGACATCAGCACTCACCACTATAGAGATAGCATGCAGTTTTGTCATACCAAAACTATGTAAATTTTGGTGTGCTGAACACACTGAGCACCACTTGTTTGTCACCCTGGTTAGTAGATATGCAGGCACGAGAGAATTAGGAAGAAATCTGACTTGCCGTCAGAATCCGCAGGGTGGTAAGTCCCACGAATTGACCGGAAAGACCACAATTTCCAAAGTGGACCCTTTAAGCCAGGAGGTGTCATCCGTCACTATCCAGGGCTTGGGTCTAGCTAATCCATGATAGAGAAGTTGGTTAGTGTTAACCATCCTATAGGTGTTATACGAGCAATGAAGTCCACAGAATTGCTTGTATAACACCTATAGGATGGTTAATCCTAACCAACTTCTCTATAATGCACTAGCTAGACCCAAGCCCTGGGTAGTGAGGGATGACACCTCCTGGCTTAAAGGGTTCACTTTGGAAATTGTGGTCTTTCCGGTCAATTCGTGGGACTTACCACTCTGCAGATTCTGATAGCACTTTAAGTCAGGGGGTATAATAGAACTTCGGCTCCCCACTAAACTGATAGACTACGGTCTTACATACACTTGTGTGTATATGTGCTTTGGTCACTCCCATCAACAAGTCCTAGTTTTTTTTTTAAGGAGGCAGTGTGGCGTAGTGTTTAGAGTATGAGCCTACTGATGGAATAGTCAGTAGTTCAGGTTCAGCTATGGTCATGTTGTTGCCTAGAAAAGACGTGTCTGTTTTTCTGTGGACTTTATTGCACCTTCTGATATCTAGTCGGGCGCTCTTACCATCTGAGGGGATTGTAATAATCCCAAAGCTAGTTTCCTGTTTCTAACTCTCTCAAAGATTCCTGACTTTTTTCAGTTTCTCTTTGTCTCTAATTCTCTCATGACTGCATATTATTATAATAACATGTTGCATAAGCCTTATGCACTCAATCATGTGTCTAATGGTAGTATCTTGACAACAATGTGTTAACGTAGAAATATATTTCAATGTTTTGGTTTATAATTATATTTTCACTAATAGGAATGGCATGCTCCGTGAGAATCAATTGAGCACTCGTAACATGGTTAATACAGTGACTGATAACTTTTGGTCTATGGTGGAAGAGTCCATACATGATCAAGCATTGTTATTTAAAAGTATGTTATCACTTTAATAAATTATTGGGGCATGCTAGGGAGCACCACTATGTGAGTTCAACATTGTCTATTACGTACATGAGCTGGCTCACTTATTCATTCCTCCAAAGTTATAAGCATCCGTTAGGATTTCAACAAAGTCATTTTATAATTGAAGCTTCGAATTCAAGAACTATTTCACTTTCGATTCATTTTTGTACAATTTATAATCTCAAGATGTTCTAACTCAAGAGGAAATTTTAAATGTAGATGAAATTACAATTTGAGTAGTCCATTGGTAATTATGAAAGTATAAGGTACATTTTTCTCTGTCTGTGTAGTAGATAATAAAACAAACCTTGCTGTCAGCACTCAACTCACTGAGATCTGAAATCTTACAGAACAGATTTTCAATGCAATCTCTAGATCAGTATATTCTCTATCATATGGTGTATCTCGTTGCTATAAATCATTAAAGAAAGATCAGAGAGAAAAACGGCTCTGTACAATTTTAGAGTCACACTTCCCGAAATGCCATATGCAATATCATAGCTATACGTTGAATAAGAAAAGAGGAAAATGTACCTTAAAAGCATTTGTTAACTTACCTAATTACAACCTGTGGACTTTAACCAGAAACCACGCATGGAATTTCATTATCATAGTGTGTGTATACACATTTCCACATACTTAGCTTACCAGAGACCACAATTATGAATGGAAAACTAAATTATGAATATCATGAATAAAATGGGAATGTTTACAAACACTTTTCTGGCTGCCTGAGTTCCATCTTAACTTAAGCAAAAAACTGATAACACCATTCTAAACAGCATCAAAAACATAATTTCATATGACCAATCGTAGTAACGCATAATTAGAATAATTACAATGCTGTACATCTGTTATGTTTCTAATAACCTGATATAATTCAGCTTTATTGTCTATTTGATCATGTGAGCTTGAATCTGTGCTCTGTCATAATCAGTACAATAAGGAATAGCAACTGACAGTAATCTAATAAATCACATGGTCTATTAGACTACAAAGCTGTACAAAACAGAAACTCTCTCTTTCATTATTATCAATGTAGCACTGAGATATAACTTGGAAGCTGAATGGAGAAACAAATTTCCTGGAGAAAGAACTCTGGACAGGGTAAATGAATTAATTTTTTATCATAGATTGCTAATAGTATAAAATAAGGATTTAATTGAAGGGCTGTGAACCGAGATAGACTATATTAAGGAAACATACATCGAATTAAAAAATTAATTCATTATTAGTGGACTAACCCACAAAACAGTAATATACCCAGGCTAACATGAAAACACTCTCAAAATGTGTCTCAGAAGCAGAAAAATTAAAATATATCACATTTCATAATAGTGAGGGGTACATCATGTATACCCAATGTTTAATATACATGTAATATGGACAATTTCCAGTGTCTGATTTTGGGTTAGTCCACTGTGATTCTGAGCCATTCAAATCATAAGAATTATTTCTATGAATATACATTATTTTCATTATGTGTTTATTGTCCTTCTGACATATAACAACATATGTACCACTTTAGGCATTATTGATATTTGTTTTGTTTTGTTTTGTTTTTTTTTGTCAAGTTCTTTGCTTATATTCAGTATTAGTCTTGGGATCCGCCCCTTTTGGGAATCCACCTCCTTTTCATAGAATGGAAGGGGTCGAGTATCATATACATCATGGAAATGTCTCTTTTCCCATATAGCAATTACATAATGTTTATACACAATGGTTAACAGTTAGTACAAATTAGTTTGCATGTCATAACCACAGTTCAGAGTCCAACCCATCTTTTCTACCATTGATTTCATAGGTAATATTAAGTACTAGTACCAGCAATACATTAAATATACATTACTTATGTAATGGTTATGTAATGACATATCATATCACGACAAGAAGTGCCATGACACGACAGAAAATTTCCATATTGTGGCAATACTGAGTTTTAGAGCAAATCAGAAAAGAATTTGTTAGTATATTTTTGTTTATACAAATAAGGATGAGTTATTGTTTTGTTTGCTAGGATGATCTATTTGAACTTGGTAAAGCTGATATTTTAACTCAAGTTGCCAGTTTACAAATTCTCCCACCTCTTCAATGGTATGTTTGTATCTGTGTGTACCTGTGTGTGTTCATCTACATGTGTATATGTGTGTGTCTGTGTCTATCAGGGCATAAACAAAGGTGATTTTTACACCTTCGAAGGTTTGTTTCAACTAGAACAAGAAAGTTCACGAAGATGTAATACTATGAATGTGTTAACGTTGTACCTATACAAGTGTTTATCTAATGGGAGACCTCTTAATTCAGAAGATGGCAGATGAGATTCAGTACATTCTGGTTTTGAAAGTCCACACTCTCGTCCATGGTCTCTTCACTCTCAGCCATTATCAATCTCCATGTGACAAATGTAATAATTAATTAAGAGTTATAAATAATTATTGCAGCAAATAATTAACCATGTGTTGATTGTGAACCTTTGTGGAATGGATTCTACCTTCGAAGGTAAGGAATTATAACGAACCTTTGAATGTTACCACCTTTGTTTATGCCCTGGTGTCTATATGCATGTGTTTGTATGTGTGCGTTTGTGTTTGTGTATGTGTTTGTCTGTTTATAGGTGTGTGTCTGTGTATGTGTGTGTCTTTGTCTATATGTGTGTGTTCGTGTGTATGTGTGTGTTTGTCTATGTGTTTGTCTTGTGTATATGTGTGTGTCTGTGTGTCTCTGTAATCTGTATGTGTATGTGTGTGTCTGTATATGTGTGTGTCTGTATATGTGTGTGTCTGTCTATATGTGTGTTTGTGTATGTGTGTGTCTATGTGTTGGTCTATGCGAGTAGTGGTGTGACTAAATGAAGATTTCTTTCTATGCAGGGAAGACATACTTATGAATAGCTTATGGGACAAAATCGGTCCAAAAGTATTAGAAGATATTTTTGTACATGCAGCAGAAAGTAGATCATCTGAGTAAGTATCACTGAATACGTTTGTAATTGTACTACAGGAGAGTGCGTGGGATCACAGGGGGTATTCACTGCATATGTTTGTAATTGTACTACAGGAGAGTGTGTGGGATCACAGGGGGTATTCACTGCATATGTTTGTAATTGTACTACTGGAGAGTGCGTGGGATCACAGGGGGTATTCACTGCATATGTTTGTAATTGTACTACAGGAGAGTGCGTGGGATCACAGGGGGTATTCACTGCATATGTTTGTAATTGTACTATAGGATAGTGTGTATAGCATAGGAAGTAGGGGATCACAAGGGGTATGCTCAAATATTTTACAAGTACTGTTCAAAATAATTTTATGTAACAATCATGCTATAATATTGGTACTTCTATACTTTGTAAACTTGACTAAATAAATAAAAGCTTCAAGGTGGTATTCTGATCTCATTAACATCTGACTTACTGTAAGATGACAGTCATGTGATTGGCCATACCCCTTGTGAATAATTTATTATTTCTATAAAATTTCTGGTCACTCTTTCTATTCTTAGAGTGCTCTGCCCTGACATTGATAATAATTTTTTCTAATAGTTCTATGCTGATAAGCTATCATGGGAAGCCATAATATTAAAAGGTCTATATATAATGAAGAGCACTGCCTATAGGGCATTATCTGTATGTATTGCAAACAGGAGGTGGTCTATATTTACCATGTGAACTATGTGTGTAAAACATGCCCACATGTGCTTAACAAATCCCACAGAGGTGTAGACATAAGTATATGTTAAACCCATGTAAGTGTAGTCTATCCACTCTGAGGCAAACCCAAGGAGTGGCTAGACCACACTTACATGGGGTTTAACACATTTAGACTCCTTGCCCACACTCTGATTTGTACACATACATGAAACCAATCTTAATGCACTTTCTAACCATAAACTGTATTCATAGTCCAAGTATATATGTATATAATGAAGCCTTTCTATTGAAGTGGTTGACAAAAAATATAATAGTTTTTGGAGTCTGAATATACTACGTACATCTAGTTGACATTGGAATGGAGTCTATAGACATGCTATATATTATATGCTATCATGGTAACTATTTGAAGTGTATATTTTGCATGATGTATACACTTCATCAAAAATGCATTGTGTATAGGTTTGGTAAGGTTAGATATACCACCTGATAAATAAAGAAGCCCCTCCCTCATGTAATCCATCCAAACCTTGCCCATGAGCATCACTATAAATGGTTCAATTTCCCTGAAATGCCTCATTCATGCCCAAAGATGTCCCATGAAGCAGAAAAGGAATGGGTGGAAGGGTGGAAAAGCATGATCCACTTCCAGTAAGAGACAAACTAGCTATAGCATGTGTTTTATCTGGCTAGAATATACAATTGAACATAGGGAGTAGGCTCCTGTAATCGATGCAGCCTCTTGCAGCTAGTCTAGGGCTATGTTAACCTCATTGAGCAGAGATAGGAGTCCATTGAGTCTATATAATTATAGTACACGTTGACTGCTGAATGCCACCTGCCAAGCAATCTGAATTGTTCACTCTAAAACACCCCTATGTGCACCTGTACCAATCCTAAAACCATGCCCATTGTATGGACCATGGTTGATACCTATATTGGTTAGCGCATCCTATGGAGCTGATACCAGTTTTTCCTTGTAAAATATGAGCCATCCTGGAATGTAAACAGAAGGGCCTTTAGTCTAACTGCTAGGTATGAGGACAGGACAAACAACATCTCAGCTTGTCTTGCTCAAGAAGAGGGTGGCAGCCCGTTGAAATGATCAGTCATATAACGCCTTTAATGTTTTGATATTTTAATGATTGGGTAGAAAGAAAAGTAACAAATTGACATAAACCAGATTCAGGTAGTGGTAATGGTGTTAGATCAGCATCTTCATTTTGCTGAGTCATATGTTCAGGTGGTGGATGAGGCTTTTACAAAGACATCTTTTAGACAGTACATTCAATATGATGAGGTCCAATCACATCTTTAGACAAGGAGCATGTCTACTTATTTGTTTAGAAGCTAAGGTGCTGATTGATTGGTCTGTGTCAAAAGAGACAGGTAATATCTGGACAATGCCTCTACTCCCATATTTTTGCATCCTGGGATGTGGATCAAATTTGTAATAGGCACTAATAAGCCATAATGAGTGTAACATATGGATTACTAAATGATCTCTTGATGATACAGACTGATTGCAAGCTACCACAGCCATGTTGTCATCATGACAGTGGGGGCTAACTCCTTTGACATAATCAGAATATCCATCCATCCGTCTGGCCATGGTAGTTGGCTTATTCTAATTCTAAACAGAATTGTTTGCAAGATTTCCCATAATTATGGAAATTAATACAACAATTATTTGAAGCAATGGTGAGATTGTTCCTTGGCCATACTGTACTTATAGCGTATCTACAACTGTATGTGTGTGTAAAAGACACATGCATATGTATGTTTAGTAGTTATGTTTAATCTCTTATCTTTTATAGTGAATTCAACACCGTAGTGGACATTGAACTACACAAATGGGCTGAAAGTCTTCAGTTAGCATCATTATGTGCTAATGTTGGCATGACAACTATGTTTCAACAACTTCATAATAAAATGGCCAGTGTACAGGTAAAGACAGTAGTCATCTATAATAATTGTACAAAGTGTTAGTATTGCCATTAGCTAAACATGCTTTCAATTTGGTGAATTAATTGTTTTTTCTGTGATGTCATTTATTCAAAAGCTAACACATTTATAAAGTTAACTTTTCTCGCATTAATGACTAACGATAATGAGGCCATGTAATTAGTGATGTCCTGATAATCGGTTCGGTAATCAGTATTGGTCATTATCAGCCATTACTTTGATTATCGGTATCAGTTATTTATGAAAGATGTAACCAGTATTGTAAAAAGTGTACTAATAATGTCATTTCTTGTGATTATAACACATTGATTGCTTTTATGATACTCGTAATTATTGACTCGTTTTCGAATCAGAAACCAGAAGGTAGCTATAATATCGAATTGGTATCGGTTATCAGCGGTACATATCTAAAGTAATTATCAGTTTATCAGAATATCGGTAAAATCTCTTATCGGTACATCACTTTATATATATAATTTTTTTACCATCATGATGTCAGTTATGAATTAGTTTCTCCATAAAATATGCAAATACTTCACATGATTTTATTCAATGAGTACCTAGTGCAGTGTTTTTGATAAGCCATTGGTCCAAAGAGGGCACTGCATAGTTCTCTCTTTGGACCAGTGGTACAGTTAATTTATATTATCACTAATAGCATTAACTCTTTGTTAATTGGCTCAAGATGTATTCCCAATGGCGCACACACTAACCATTGTTGAGCCACACAAACAAAACTCTGACATAGTGCTTGTTCTTACAATTCACATCACAAGTATTGTTTTGTTCATATCTTCAGGGAGGCAAATTCCATACTCTTGGTCAAGGGTTGAGAGAAGAAGTTGAAAAACTAAGCCGAGAAGGACATAAATGGGAAAGTTACAATGTTGATCAATTAGTAAGTGTTTAAAAATGAGGTATTATAACTCATTATAATCATAAGTCTGTATAGAAGCCAGGAGGTGTACATTAAGAAATGTGTTGCAATATTGATAATGTAAGAATTAAGACAAATAAAGGGAATAAGACATTAACATAATATGTATCTCCTTAAGTTGATGATTATATAGTGTAGGAGTGAAAGACTAAGGATTACTGAGAGTACTTTTTCATATAACAGTCATTACATTACATCTGCTATTTTGAATATTGGGTTAATGATTGAATCTAACCTTAACTCCCTAAATCAACCACATAGAGATATTCATATATTCATGAGATTGTGATTGGTTTTGTGAGCTGCTGGAGACATTTGAGTCAAATGTTCATAGTTGGTTCCAGATGAGACTTTCTTAAAGAACAAATCAATAGATATCTCACATTGTTAGACTATTGTGTTAATATTGTTTCTAGTGTGGCACTACTTGAAACTTAGTAACATCGAAGTAGTGGCAATTACAACAGAGTTTTTGATAGGTTTCAAAGCATAGGTCAAAAATGGCTAGTGTGTGCACCATTGGGAATACATCTTGAGCCAATTAACTAAGAGTTAATGCTGTTAGTGACAATATAATCATAATTAACTGTGCCACTCGCCCAAAGAGAGAACTATGCAGTGCCAAACAAGAAGCTCTTTGGGCCAATGTTGCGCCATATAAGCTCATCAAAAACACTGCTTACAAAGCATGCAGAATGCAGAGAAAGATCATAATGAGATAACCACGCCCACTATTAATCCACCATGCAATATCCCAGCTCCTCGCAAAAAAACAAAGATTAATTAATTCATAATATCAATAACAATAATTTTTAAATCTCCCCTAAATTTGAGGTCATCATGAATGTGAACAGACTTTACATGTATACAGAAATATGTTCAAATGTCAGCATTGGATGACAAGGATGTGCGTACTCCTGATCAATGGATATCAGCTGTTGAATTTATGAAGAATACTCTCAAAAAACAGGTACAAACAGTACAGTAACAATGCTTAGAACAATAGTGGACTAACCTACAAAACAGTAATATACCCAGGTTAACATGAAAAAGCTCTCAAAATGTGTTTCAGTAGCAGATAAAAATCATATTTGGTGGTGTGTTCAGTGGTGTGGAAACAGCCAGCTATGCACATTGTCTGTAAATCTAGTGAATGTCTGGTAAATTGAAACTGAACTGTATACAAAGTATATGGGGAGCAGGACAAGAGTAATGAAAATAGGCCAAAATGTCCGGTAGTCGGCTCAATGTTTCCACAACCCTGAGTGTGGTACATCAAATTTTTAATACTAATGCACTGATAAGAGATTTACCAATATTCCAATGAAATGATAAGATATGTACTGATAACGAGATACCTATTATATCTACCTTCTGATACTTGCAAATGAGCCATTTCTCAATAATTATGAGTATTATAAAAGTATTTAATGATGTTATAATCACAAGAAATTACATTATTACTACACTTACTACAATATTGGTTATACCTTTTAGAAATAACAGATACCAGTACTAGAAATAATGACTGATAGTTAACTAAAAGTCATAATGCCTTACTAAAAGGGGTTTTAGTTATAGTTATAGTTAACTAAACAACACTAGTTCTGAGCCATTCAATTAATAGAGTGATGTTTAGTAATATCTCTTAGAGCCTCTGTTTCTTCTTGTATTTAATAACTTCATGTCTTCTCTCACATCAGATAAAACAAGCTGCAGATAACCTCGGTAGTTTGCAGGGTCCAATATCACTTTCAGACCGCTGGCTTAAATGGCACTCTCAGTCACCAGAACAAGTAAACGTGATTTGAGTCTTTTAAGTGATCGTTACTCTATTTCTTTGTATTAGGTGGAACAACAAGCTATAATTGAGGAACTAAATAAGTTTCTAAATGCGGAGCCTGTGAGTATTGTCCATATTCATTTATTGTGTTTTGTATAATTACCAGCAGTGATCACATAAGTGTATTTATTAGCAATTAGAAGAAATGTTGGTATTAATCATACTCTTGCATTAAATTATGTTTGTGAATATTTGTCTCTCAAAAAATCGTTTACATCATTATCTGGCTTCAGAGTTTTTGATATGTTTCGAAGCATGGCTCAACAATGGTTAGTGTGTGCGCCATATTGAGCCAATTAACAAATTTTAATGGCCTTAATGCTGTTAGTGACAATATAATCATAATTAACTGCACCACTGGCCCAAAAAGAGAAATAAGAAGTTCTTTGAGCCAATAGTGTGCCATATGAGCTTATCTGTTGGGCTTTTTCAATTAATGGCTCATTGGTACAGCTGTTAGTAGTACTTCGTTAATCTGGAAAGGGAATGCACAAGAAGTTTTGTGTCAGATGTTGATGTGTGATACATTTCGATATATCAGAATATTGATATTTTTATTCAATATCATGATACAATATTGGCTTTTGGGTGTATCAATACGCTGGAGTGGGCAGTTTAGTAAACCTGTTTTTTTCTAATTTGCCTAATTTTATGCGATTATAACAAGCCAGTGTGCATAATTTTGATTGATTTCTTTTACCATTTCTTGACAGGTATGACCAAACAAGACGTTTGTTTATTTACACTTCATAAGTATTTCAATTATTCTTTCAAATATCGTGAGACTCTATTGTTTCATGATATTTTTGGCAACAATACACAATACTATTTGTTGAGTCATATCACACATACCTAGTCATGATAGATAAACAACAGTACAAGTAATTAAGTAAACAAAAAAGCTATTTACAAGCCAAGGAATCCTGAGACGTTTGTTTACTAGGAATGAGAGAGTAATAATTATTATTATTGTTTTTAGTATATTTTTAAAATAAATTATTGTTCACTTCACAGAATCATCCCAGTAAATTGTTTGCTGATGAACTTTTAACTGTACAAAGATCACTAAAGAACAGGGGTTTTATTGTGCCGGAAGAAACGGTATTGGTACCTTAAATAATGTATAATACCATTACCTATATAGAATGTGTGTCTATAAAAATATTATTATAACATGGCAATTAATCAAAAGTACATAATTGCTATTAATTTTAGATAAGATTCAATAAGTTCAATTCTTTCCAAACTTTTTAAGATCAATCACTCGTTTTTAGCTGTCTTCTGCAAGAAGCTAACAATTTGGTCTCTAGGTGGGAAGAATTGAAAGTTTCATTTGCTTTTCTTATAAGATGGCTGAAAACTGATCAAATGAGCAAACCATTTTGGGGAAAAATTTGATGATCAAATAGGACTGATTTCCACAAGAGCAGTCACATATATACTATCATGTATGATGTTGTGGTATTAAAATCATTCACTGACTGAAAGTAGCTAACTATTGCTAAGGTTTCATACAGGATTTTGTGTAAGAGAGGGGAAATAATCGATTAAAGTACACTGGGGTCTGGGGTATGGTCTCCCAGAAAATGTTTTAATTTAGGACTTCTGAGGTTGTTTCTAGTGGCTTCTTAGGCTCTAGAAGACTTGTAGCTGAGATATTGTTGTATTTGTCATATTTAGGGGGCAAGATACAGGTATCCCTGCTGTGTGAAACCCTGAATGCTGTTAGTTATTAATAATGTGATTTATAATCTTGTTTTCAGATCAACCATAGTTGGAGTCATGCATATAGACTTCATTTTCTGAAACAAGGTGAAGAAAAGGCACAAAAATGTCAACGAGGGTTTGTTTTAAGAGAACATAGCCCAGAGGTTAGTGAGGTTATGTTAATGGGAGAAGGGCATTCCTGTAAATATTAAATGTTGCTCTGTCATTGAACAAATGATAATTGTGAAAATGAATTGTGACAACACTCCATAAACGGAAATCTATCTCACTTTGTTTCTGTCTATGGGGTGTTGTCACAATTTGTTTCCACCATTATTAGTTGCTTTCGGCTTTGTATCTCAGTAATGGGATCTCCTCTTATAACAGATTCCTAGGTACATGTAATGTAGCAAGTTGGGTGTGCTCCTTAGGTTACAAGATTATTAGGCCTGTGGCAACATCTTCCCCAATGGAGAAAGGATGCTTCCCAATAGGGGACACCACGACTTATTCTCTGTCAGCTGAGTCCCAGTGGCTTAGTGGGTAGAGCAATTGCCTAGCAAACCAGGATCGTGGGTTCAACTCCCCCTTGGGAATTCAGCATCTCTTTTCCAAATTTACTTTACTCTCTGTGCATCTGCTCTTACAAACGGTTTGATTGGCCAGTCTCGTAATTACATAGTTATATTGTATGCTCACAACACTGTTCAGTAAAAAAATGTAATTTGTAAGGGAGAGAATTTGAAGTTAAAAGTGTTACAATTTGCTATTGTTCAGATTGATGAATACACTGGTTTCATAATGGTAGACAGTTCCTATTTTGTGTTTTAGTATGCATGTCCAGAGGTGACCTTCTTTTGGAGAGTTCAGCAAGTCATGAGAAGTTCTGCTCACACTCTGAGAGTTCAGATATTGGATAGAGAAGGTACATTAAATTCTTTATTTGTCTTGGTTCTTTTACTCCTATTCTTTTACAACTGGTGTCTCTACATTAGCTGTTTACTCTGTGTACTAGGATCTGTACGATCAGGGGTGTGGAAACAGCCAGTCATGCTGGTCATTGTCTGATAAATCTAGTGAATGTCCAATAAACTGTATATGGAGAGCAGGACAAGAGTTGTGAAAATAGGTCAAAATGTCCGGCAGTTGGCTCACTATTTCCACACCCCTGTGTACAAGTATAACTCTTGTCTTAGTACACAGATTCTTGATCAAGCTAAAGTACTCTTCATGGTTGTAACTGTATAGTCCTCTTTTTTTATCTCACATGTGCATTTCATTTAGTTGGCAGTACTGTTAGTAGAATGCAATAGCTAAGGGCCAGTAGTGTTTCAGATTTCAATTTGAAAAACATTTATTGTAATTTCTAAAATAATTGCGGTAGATGAATATTCAATCGAGCTCATGACAAAGCTAAGCTCATGACAAAGCTAAACGATTTTATAAGAAAACTATTTTCCAAGGGTTTTAGCCAGAAAGGAGGGTGGTAATGTCAAAAGCATGACCACATCAAAGGCCTAATTGCATTCCTATGACCACATCAAATGAACTAAAACCCTGGACCACTGGATAAACTATTTTCCTTTTAGTTCGTCAATTGGAGCAACATGTGAAGATTATTTTAGACAGTATTAGTATTGATGAACAGAAGAAGAGAGAGTTAATACGTGGTGATGCAGTTGATAAGGCTGAACAACTCAGTGAGTTCATACATTCATATCTTTGAAAAACTAAATTATCATTTTACGTAACAAAATTATTGTCTTGTATGTTTATAACACAATCATTTTGGTAGTGAAGTTTGAGATACTGGTACAATAATAACAGTAGTACAACCATACACATCATATATGTAAATTAATTTTTTTAGGGTTGTTAGTTTTTAGTATGCTGTTTGATGGTACTTGTTAACAAAACAAGAATTATAACACATGCCATGCTTACTATATAGTATAATTATATGTGATATACTGTAACTCACACTGTACTATACTATATATGTGATATACTGTATCTCACACTGTACTATACTATATTATGTGATATACTGTATCTCACACTGTACTATACTATATATGTGATATACTGTATCTCACACTGTACTATACTATATTATGTGATATACTGTATCTCACACTGTACTATACTATATTATGTGATATACTGTATCTCACACTACTATACTATGTTATGTGATATACTGTATCTCACACTGTACTATACTATATTATGTGATATACTGTATCTCACACTGTACTATACTATATTATGTGATATACTGTATCTCACACTGTACTATACTATATATGTGATATACTGTATCTCACACTGTACTATACTATATTATGTGATATACTGTATCTCACACTGTACTATACTATATATGTGATATACTGTATCTCACACTGTACTATACTATATATGTGATATACTGTATCTCACACTGTACTATACTATATTATGTGATATACTGTATCTCACACTGTACTATACTATATTATGTGATATACTGTATCTCACACTGTACTATACTAGTATAAATATGTTGCGTGATATACTGTATCCCTGATAAAGTGTGTGTGACTATTATTTAATTTCATGTTTATCATTTCAGAGCAAGTTCGTCTCATACAAGAAAAACTGGATGCTTTTAAAGAGTCGCTCTCCAAGCAACAGAAAAGACAGAGTCAGGAAATACATTAATTGCTCAGATTTCAAGCCATCACATGTTGAATTTGATATTAGTTGAATAAATCATTTTGCTCTTAGTCTTCTAGCTTAGGAAATTAATTTTACTATATACTATATTACATCAGTACTCATGATAACTGTTGAGAAATGTTTCCATAAATTTGACTGGAAATGTTCATATTTTGATCATTGAGGCATTGTTGATTAGATATTGTCAGGTGTCCATCTGGCTGTCATTAGCCCTGTTTATATATACAGGTTTCCAGCATTTAGGTTGTCAAAGGATAGCTGAAAATACTTTTACTGAAATGTACAATAAACAATAAATTTTACACTCACAATTGCATTTATAATAGTAAACTTAACAAACTTCAAAACTCACTATACTCATGATTATAATATGTACACGTGTATATAACCTATTAATAAATTTTTTTAGAATAAAACAGCATCCTCTTAACTTAGGTGTGTATGATAATAGAGTATTGTGTGTAGGAGTCTTTAATTACTTTTTGTTTGTTTCCACAGCAATGACAATAATGACTAAATTAAAGAAAGATATTACGTACAGTTAATAAATATTCAATGTATCTTATAATTATAATGTATACTGTAACTATTGGTATATATACAACATAAAATTTTATTCCCATTCAAATAAAAGGGAAGACAGACTGTACCCCTATCTATAATAATACATGATACCACTTGTGGAGAGTAGGTCTTTCTTAGGACTAAGACTTGCTTTCCATGAGGTTTACTGTATATAATTATGTTTGTTTTACATACACGACTAGGCATTGAATACGTAGTTAAGGAAGTTGCGTCATTCCAGGAGGCCTGGTGAATTAATGGGCATAGCACATAATAAAACTTTGCGCTCAAGCCAGTACAGAAATGTGCTTATAGCTTGCGTAGAAAATGTAAGTAATAGTTGTTCTACTTGAAATATGTTCCTAAAGTTCTTTTAAAAGTAATGAGAAGAGATAATCAACTAATAATAGGCTGTTGTGCTTCAGGCAAGTGAAAGTCAGCCATGATTAATGAATGTTGGACACCACATAGGGATACTCCATATATCTTGTTATTGAATTGCTGAACCATTAGTCTATAATTATGTAGAGGGGAACGGAATCTAGTCTTACACAAACTTTCCAATTTTAGTTATACCGGAGGTGTTATCAGGCCTATACTAAACAGTATACCTACTAGCACTAAAAAGACAGTACAGTTGTGTTATCATTACAATAACCAACTACTGAGTTGAATCACTTATTGGAAATGGTTTTGCTAAATTTAACGGTTGGAATTGGAAAGAGAATGAAAACGAGAATGGAATGAGTGAGAAGTCTGAATAATATCATACTGTCATAGAAGACATGAATTTCCACTGGAATTATTATTTAATAATGTCCACTTACTGACAATAGCAATAATGATCACCAGTATTATCACAATAAGTATAATCCAGAGCTAAAAGGGAGTGGAAGACAAATAAAGCAGCATGTCAACACTTCACAAAGGAGTTAACATTACTTAGTTATATATATATACACATTGAATACACAGGTTATGTTATTCTGAAAAGTGTGGCAAGTAAAAGGTTCATGCTTGTAAGCTTTCATGAATAATTAGAGTATATATGGTACTACACTTAGCTAGTAGACTTCCATCATAGGGGTAGGGTTTCCATCATAGTATTGTAGTATAGTACCATAATTATATGTTCTAATTATTTCATGTGCTTGCATTAGGAAGTAAAACACCTGCTTACACAAGATGAGAAACTTGGTCTTCTAATGTCATAAAGAAAATGACAAAAACAAGTGACTACATGTACATGTACATGTAGGATATACATCCCCGTACATGTAGGATGTACATCCCTGTACATGCAGGATGAACATGCTTGTACATGTAGGATGTACATCCCTGTACATGTAGGATGTAGGATGTACATCCCTATACATGTAAGATGTACATCCCTGTACATGTAGATTTAAATGCATGAATACAAAATTCTCTCTGCCATAAGGTATTCATTTTAGGGAAATGGCAGGAAAGGATAAAAGAATTTATGTTTAACATCAGAATGAATATCATCCTGAATATGTACATTTGTATGTACAACAATGTACAATTTTGTGTGTAGCACAAGAAAATACCTTGACATTCTGCCACCATAGTTTTCGTTTGAGCCTTGTAGCAGTCCTCTGAAACATGTCAGCATTCTGGTTCAGATATTCTATATTTAATTATAATACAAATGTGTAAAAGTGAAGACTTTATTAATATCTAGCATTACATGTAGCTCATATTAGGTATGTACCGATACCAATCTAATATTATATCTAATTTCTGGTTTCTGTAAAAATTATGAGTATCATAAAGTGAGTAATTTTATAATCACAAGAAATAACATATTAATACACTTACTATATAAATAAACAATGTTTGGTATTCAAACATTTGCCCTTTTATACTGATATCCAAAATTTAATGTTATGTTCGAAGTTCAAATGTAAATGGGTATGGATGTGTATGTAACATCAGGAATGGCACCTCCTGGTTTGGAGGTACCGCAGAGTAGCCATGGGAAAGTCTACTATCATTTGATTCCCAAAGTGTGGTTAGCTTATAGTACAGCCCGTTTATTCCTGTTCAAATTCAAATACCTGACATTCTTCTATCTCAATTTGGACGATGCTCATAAGACAAAGTTCAAGGCTTTATTTCACACTACTCTTTGGTCAAGTAACTGGATTATGCTCATAAGACTATGCTTAACTAAATTCATATGTAGATTATAAATGATTACCAGGACCCCATAATGATCATAAGAATTACTAACACAATCATGATTATGATCCATTAGTAGTTATATTACATTATTTACAGCAATGATATTTTTAACTAACCAGCTCTCTCTCCGAGATCTTCCAATTTATCACCTCTCTCTGCAACTTTATTGATATTAGACCTCATAACTCCCTTTACCTGTTAGGAGAAGAAAAGAGAAGATATTAGACACACAAGGAGATTGCATAAAGATTATACAGGGTGTTATCATGGCATCAGAGAATTGGGACTTAATAAAAAGGAAAACTGAAAAAGGCAAGAATCCACCTAGGAATTGAACCCAGGACTTTCTGATATCTAGACAAGCACTTTTACTATCTGAGCCACCAGACTCCTTAATGGCAGAGGTGTGTAGGATTGTACAAATTCCAAAGCTACTTTCAAACCTAGCTGTTTCTAACTCTCAAAGTGGTCTCTTTTCTCAGAGAAGATAAAAAGGACACAAAGCGAACAAACATTCATATTATTTTGGTGGGACATACCTGGTCCACCTGATCCCTGAGCTGTCCAACTCGATCTTGTTCACCTCCTCCTACTCCGCCGTACGACCTGAGGCATGTACATGTATAAACTATAAATTGTATAGTTTAGTAGTATTTAGTAGTAACGACAATAAGTTTTTGGTAAAATATTTATCATTAAATTCTAAATTGCCTATCCAGTGATCAAGCTATAAAAACATCTTTATTCCTGCCAATATTCATGAAAATAAACAAAATTCTGAATTGAATGCATAATCACTTTCAGCGGTATTCATAGAATTTAGCATTTATTTTCCATGTGAGGTGAGATAATTGCTTTCCACGGAGTTTAA
>OX345653.1:1155000-1272500 GCA_947044365.1 Petrosia ficiformis | reverse complement strand
ACATTAATAGCTGGAAAGAATAGTACTATATACATAATGTACGTGCACGTGTCCATGTCGTAAGTCATCTGGGAAAAATAGGTATGTACATGTGTCCATATTGTAAGTCATTTAGTACTATATGTGTATCATCATTTGTATCCAACTCGTAGTATTTACCTATATTTGTAGGTACATGTACATATACATAGTATATATGTTGTATATATTACATATACATAATATTATGTATGTACATGTAGGTACATGTACATGCATGTATGTACATATAGGACATACATAGTATGTATGTTGTATGTATTTACATATACATAATATTATGTATGTACATGTATATACATGTAGGTACATGTATATGCATGTATGCATATGTAGGACATACATAGTATGTATGTTGTATGTATTTACATATACATAATATTATGTATGTACATGTACATACATGTAGGTACATGTATATGCATGTATGCACATGTAGGACATACATAGTATGTATGTTGTATGTATTTACATATACATATTATGTAGGTACATGTAAATGATAATTAATATGCTACCATGGTAACCATTTGATGTAGTTAGGTGTATATTTTGCATATATACATTACCTCATCAAATTCAATTGTTTTAAATCATATAGTAGGGGATAAATGAATATAGATTTTCCCAATTAACTTGTTAAGATTCATACATATCTAGCTATGGGTGTCTTTGTAGTTATATAACATTAAAATCATGTTTTGTGGCATGTCCAGCTGTTATAAACAGTTTGGTACACGAAAACCAATGATACTTTTCTTAAAATTGTTAAATATGTATGTTTTTATGGTCTCAATCTCGGCTATCTTCCTTCTTAGAAAGGCATAAAGTTGTCATCTACATTGATGTAGGACACATTTGTAGCAGCTCATTGAATTTCATGTTGAGCCATTGAAATGTTTGAATATGATATTTGAATATCAGCAGATTGTACATGTATAATCATGATTTTTACATGTATTATAATTATACATACATATATTGTTCTATCTAATAAAGTGAGAACTAGTGTTGTTTTAATTAACTATAATTAAAACCGTTTTTAGTAAGGCGGCATTGTGACTTTTAGTTAATGGAACTATAACTAAATTACGAGTCTATGCAGTATCTATAACTAACTGAACTGAAAAATGGCCAATAATGGGCACTTTTATTTAGTTAACTAATACTATAACCCAATGTGGAAGTGCAGTGGTCCACTACACTATAAAAAAATACAAACACAAAGAATATGCCCATGTCCTTAGAAGCCATCTCAAAAAGACTGAATTAAACTTTAAGGAGGGCATGTCCCCAGATCCCTTTCCCTTCGTGTATATATATATATATATATATATATATATATATATATATATATATATATATATAGGAAATATTATCTACTACAACTCATAGTTATGTATACTAATTATATAAATAAATAAATAAATATATATATATATATGTAAATATATATATATATATATATATATATATATATATATATACATATAACTATATATATGTATAAATGTATAATATATATATACACACACACACACACATATATATATATATATATATATATACATAATTATGTTATAATGAGTTGTAGTAGATAATATTTCCTATTAGACACATGACGCTAGTCTGAAATGCAATTACATTCCTGTTATGAAAGTGATACTCGTCTTCCTGTAACAGTATCGTAAACATCATGAATAATTCATAAGTTTATATGCACTGTTTATAGTGAATTATAGATACAATAAAACATTTATTCTGTCATGTGACTCCCTCCTACATGTAGCTGGATATTACTATTACATAATTCAGTGTAGTAAAACAGCTGTTTTTGATATATGATGTTGGTTGCTGACTTACTCACATAATGCGTGTGGAATAATAAAACAAAGCATTTTCATTCCAGTAGTCTGGGGTCTGTAGTTGTGTAGTAGACTAATTATATTGATTTGATTAGTTAATTGGGTTGGGTGACCTTCCCAACATGTATGTAACACATTAGACGGAAAAAAATGACCACGGGTCATTAGGTAAATAATAAATTTGGTTAATTGCTTACCTTAAACACTAAATAATTTGTATCCAGAGCAAATATATAATGCTCCTCCTGAATAGTATATACTTAACTTGGTTATGTTTACAAAATAACTGAATACTATAATGCATAAGGTATGGTGAACCCATCTGAATAACTGGGCTATATATTTGTGGATATTCGACTAGTGAATCTAGCTTAATTAGAGAGACACTCAGGTGAATTTGCCTGCCCTAAGTAGAAGACATTGTCTATAAAATGCTCTTCCTCAACCCTGGCTCCAGTATCTCAGATGATAGGAGCATATGACTAGCAATCACAATGTCCTTAGGTTCAAATTCCCAGCTGGTCTAGATATTTTTTTCTGAACATGTATCTCTCTACTTCAATCAATATTAGTAAGGTAATCTTTTACTCGATTTACCTAAAGACCCACTTTTTCATCCACTGTCAAATTATGCACTGATAATTAAATTAGTTTTGGCTATACCTTCTGTCATTCGCTATTCTACCAATTTGTACTGGAAGTCATTGAAATTTTGTATCCAGTAAGAGATAGCATTAGTCCTTGTTAATTTTGTTGGCCTCCAATACAAATAGCTGATTAGTGAGCAATTAAGTGTATATGTTTGAATAAAATTACTTTGTGGAAAAGGACCTGTGTGTGGCCCATTGTTTCATAATCCCTCTTGTCACTATAGGGCTTACCCTCGTACTTGCACCCCACCTTGCCAGGTCGTATCACCATTTATTTCCCCTACCAATGTTTCAAGAAGTCAAGTGTTCTGGAAGGTACATAGTGGTAAATGGGTGTGGCCTAAAATGATATATTTTTATTACAGTTTGATGTTTTGTTCAAGTTGTCAGATTACCTTATCAGATGAGGTGAGATAATGTTTCTATATTTACTAATATTTGGTAATTGGCAAACTTTCCACGAAATGCAATCAACAGACTGAACATTTGTTTAGAACTAAAACTAAATTTATATAGTGACACAATAAATATTATGTTAATACAATGAGTAATTTTAATAGTGACAGGCAGAGGAGGCTCCACAGGTGTCACTGTGTGTCATTGGAATTTAATCTATGATAATGTGATATGGTTAAGTATTATTACATGCTGAGTCACTGAGACTCAACAAGTTGATCTGCTGAATCAACACGTGTATAAAATTGATTAAATTCCACGATGATGTGCAGTGATGTGTGAACTACCTTCTCTGATTGACAAGTAACATCAACATGAGACCATAAACACTTTCTGCATCTTAGAGATAGTAATGGTATTGTGACATGCATCCATCACTAACACCGAACAGGGTCTTGCTGAATTTGTTCGGGGAGGGGATGAGCTAATAAACACATCCATACGTTATTCCTGTGGTGAAATCAATCTTTCCTTCAGATAAAGAGGGTGTTAACATGTCTTATCTCTAAGAATTTTACTTCAGAGAGAATTAGACATGGTTTCAAGTACTGTGTTTAAGTACTGTAGAATGTACTTTACGATTTGTCAAGTACAAGTAATTTAATCACATGACTCCTCTTAACACAGCTATATTAAACACAATAAAAAGACTATTGAACATTAGCTGTTCAAATCCTTTATCTGTGAGTCAGCATTGCCTGGTGAGCTATGATAATCATATGATCAAAGTACTTGAATGTGTCCTTGATAAGCACTTGTCACTATTACAATGATTAAGCTCAAACACTTAAGTGCTTGAACCACAGGTCTGAGAGAATATGATATAATATGATATAATATGATATATATACATTCATTTAATTATCATTTTCATTTGTATTCACTTAGATACCAAATTCCTCAGGCCATCTCGAAACAATACATGATCTACTGTTACCATTCCCATAACAAATGAAGTAATGCATGTTCTAGTGTTGCCATAGAAATAAGTTTTGTTTAGCTTCTGTTATGTCTTTTGTCACTGGAGTGGTAGACTATGGTACTTAAATTTCACTAAACTTAATTACTCTAATGCACTAGTAGAAAAATGTACAAGTAGCACATTTTATCAACTGACACTGTACTAAAACTATTGTTTTCCTAATTGATCACTTGGGAAATAGTAATTTTTATTAAACACATACCTTTAAAATGCTTGCAATTTGGCCACATGGACCTAGGAAGAGCTTCAAGAGCTTTACCTAACTACTTGGAATCCACGAAGAGCTTCACCTAGCTGCCTGGACCTGGTATCCAGGAAGAGCTTCACCTAGCTACCTGGACCTGGTATCCAGGAAGAGCTTCACCTAGCTGCCTGGACCTGGTATCCAGGAAGAGCTTAACTTAGCTACTTGGACCTGGTATCCAGGAAGAGCTTTACCTAGCTACCTGGACCTGGTATCCAGGAAGAGCTTCAGCTAACTACTTTTGGACTTGGTATCAAGAAAAAGCTTCATCTACCTACCTGGACTTGGTATCCTAACACATTAGCTGATTGGTGAGTATTTAAAGATTAGCATTTGATTAAAATTATTAATTAGTGACTGACTTTCTAATCCATGGTCATATAATTTTATAGATTGGGACTTTGGAGTTACTTAGTTGTTATATTTGTAGCATTAGTTTGTTTATCTATAATTGAAAAGTTGTTATCTCATTTTAGTTAAATATACCAGCTTCAGTTATAGTAAGCCAAAAATACTGATAGTTTAAGAGTTAGGGTCACCTGACGTACACATACATATAAATTATAAACTCGCACACAAACACATAGATGTACAGTTGGACACATACATGTACAGCTGCACACATACATGTACAGGTGTACAGATTGTAACCTGACCTAATAACAATTACGTCTCTAGTACTTCCTACATCATTATATCACAGTGGTTTCTGTGTTATTCAGTAATGAGGAATTCATATATATATATGTATCATTATTATTATGTGTGAAGATTAATATCAATACTGATGACCCTCCAGCTTGCCATTGTCACTGATTGTAATAATGTCAATTTCAAAGGTCAGATTATGGTATCGGGTGTGTGTGTGTGCGCGCGCACAATTCCTGGAAGCCTGATATAATCATACTTTAGTTTATTTTTTTTTGCTATAAACAAAACTGTTGGAAGCATTGTTGTTGTGTGGTTAGGACATATCATTGCTGTTTTGAGCTCTGTGTCAATCCTACACATGATTTTGAGCTCTCTGTCTAAACTAGACATGTTGTCAATCCTACACGTCTTTGAGCCCTCTGTCTAAACTACATAGATCTTTGACCTCTCTGTCTAAACTACACATGTCTTTGAGCTCTCTGTCTAAACTACACATGTCTTTGAGCTCTCGCTGTAGTGATGTCAGGCCCAAGCGTGTGGTGTCACCATAGTGACAATACATGCCATGTATGTACAAGGAGGTATGCTAAACCTCTTTTTTAGCATGGAAAAAAAGCATAAAATTATCCTTGTTTTGTGGAATATTCCTTTCCAGTATTTTTTCTCCTGTCTATCAATTCGCTCCTTGTCTTGGAAAGAAAAGGCAAGTGTTTAACTCTTAATTGTAGAACACCATCTTGACGCAGTCACTGCCAAAATTTCTCATTATGGCATTGTGGTCAGTGCCAACATCTGAGATATGGCACAGGGCACAGTGCTGGCTGTGGTTACGCTACAACTGTGTTGTTACCCCATGGTTATAGTAAATGCACATACTAATGTTATTTTGAAATTGCAACACATCCATCCTCAAGAGCAAATCAATGAGACGTTGACATAAACCTTATATATGTTATGTATCATTTTCATATGTGACTTTGTGAGGTAAATGAAAGTACTTATTTGTTTATAATTCGTGAAATATGACAATAATAATCACTATTCAAACACTAGACTATGTTTGCTCCCACCAAGACAAAATTACATTCTAACCTAATATGTATGGGAGGCCAGGATAGGATTACTGTCTGCTGTAGGCTGGTTCATTGGCTTACATAATGAGATGAGGGTAACCAATTTAGAAGTCATATATGTGTGGGTTGTGGTGAATTATTGTGATAGTGTACCTCAATTATTTGGTTTCATTCATACTTGAGTGTCGTAAGGCTATTACATGTGGTCACTAAAATGTTGATTCTAAAAGCTATTGACACAATTCTCTTGAATGTACCTCCCAAGAGAGCAGTGTTGATTGAAGGCAGTACTTTAGTGTAGTTTTTAAAAAGAACCTTTTAGTAAGTCTAATACCAGGTTCTCACTAGGCTTTTTTGATGGTGCTGCACCACCATTTACACACATTGCACCACCAAATAAGCTCTGGAATTCAACCTGCACCACCACCTCTGTTTATGGCTCAATACACACATTTACACCATTGTAAATACATTATTTACACTCCCTATACATTGTACTAAATTCAAGCTCATCAAACATGTTTAACTGGTCACTCAAACTAGTTTTGGTACATCCACTAAATATTTTGAAAATATCGATAAATATTTATACATGTTCCACCAATTGCCTGGGGAGAACATTACCTAATGCTATAACCACATCTAATACTAGAGTTACTGTAACTAAAACTAAATACGGCCATACTAAAACAACACTTCAATGCTTGAACCCTTCACTTTCATTCAACAGCTCACCACCTAACCACCAGACCACACCTTGACAAAAAACCCTGCTCCAATATGTATAGTATCACTAACCATTTAGTCACTAGTATTCTGTTCCATTTATCCAGGTCTATGTATGTCCACTCTGTAAACAACCATTTTGTATAGACTGTGATCTGTACTGTCATGAGACACTTCATAACTGTCCAGGTTGTCAAAGTAAAATCACTCAATCATAAAAAAAAACAGATTTGATATTTTGTATATATTATTCTGTGAAACGTTTATGAAATTTTATAGTTCATGTTGTAAAATACCATTATCAATTTACAATGTGTGACCACTTTCCATGTAAAAATGAAAAAGTTTTGTAATCGTATACTTAATCATGGCTTCAGGCTTGAAAGATTAGTCAAGCATGAAATGAGGACAGATTGGGGATGGCTGGCAAATTAAAATTTAAAATAGTCCACAGCTGTTACACATATTTTTGCATGTTATTTTGAAACGGTGACTGCTGTCTCTATTATATTGGATTTCCAGCAGTTTCATACTGTTATACTATTATACATGCAGACATATATATATATATCTCAGAGGTGACTGCTTAACTGTCATGAGCGCACATAACAGTTAGCTTTCTTTTAGGAACCTAATGTTTTGTAGACGGAAATTTTATATGGTAAGTTATAATTCCTTGTTTATGAACTTGATTGGTTTACAGATTGCTTGCCAAGATGTTTCCTTCGTAATTTAATGCATCCTGTGTTTGCTCCATTTGTGGTTAACATGAAATTAAGCACTTAGCCTACTGCAAACAAGAGATGACCTCTGTATGGCTGCTAAAACAACAGTATAGCTATGCAAATTAGTCATTGTAATGCTAATTGCATGCTTGCACTATAGCTGTGATTATTCTGTTTTGTGAACATAGGATGTAGATACACACAAAAGATGAAATGATATGCTGGCTTGTTGCTGTGAGTTCTTGTAGGTATGGCTGTCCTCACTTTGTTTTAGCAACATTTTATATATTTGTGACAGATTGCACATTTTTATTGTTTTTCCCTGTCTAAGTATCACCAGATATTGAATGTTTGCCGCTTAAATATCAAGATGAATAAATAATGAGATAAGAATAGATAATATAACATTGGAAGGAAAAAAAAAAGACCAAGAGTTGCCAAATCTTGTACATTATAGTATAAGTAATACACACACACACACACACACACAAGGTCACTCAAAACACTCCATATAGAGTCACATGACTTTTTGTACTTTGCGAACTCGCCACACTGGACTGATAACAGCTGCTATGAGTTGAATTGTGTTTTGATTTACGTTTAGTCAAGTCTTTCATTTCAGTTTTTGAAGAAATTGTTTGTGGTTTTGGATGTACTTGAAATCCCATACTCTCTGACCTTGGAACAGCATGTGTGAGACATGTAACTTGAGAGACAGATTGTGACGAACGAAGTGGATTATGACTTGTTGATGAAGGCATGTGTTTGGGAGTTGCCTGACTACTACTATGTCTTCTAGTCTTGTCTTTGCTTTTAGTATTATCTGCAATTGGGAGGATATATGCTTTCCCTTTGTGTTTTAAAATGATATTTGGAGATGTACTCTGTTTGTTTGTTTCATGCTGTGGTGAGGTTTTACCTGCTAATTTAAAGAGCTGTGCATACTCAGAATTTGTAGTCATCTCTGTTGAATTTGGGGGAGGCAGGGGAGGTGGTAGACCAGAGTATAAAGTTTTATCAACATGCCTTCTATTAAGTTTAGAATATTCGGTGCAATCAGAAAACTTCCTTGTGAATTTTAAAGGTATTTCAGAAGGAGGGAGTGGTAATGAATTTGTTCGTTTTTGCTTATAAACTGGAGATGTTTGCTTTTGTTTCTGAGTGACTGGTGCATGTGTTGGTGTATTGGTAGGAGAATAGTTATCATTAGGTACTACTATTTGATATCCTGCAACACAGTCTTCTATGGATTCATAAATATGTTCTTCTGGTGGAATATCCTCACCATCAACATTTTCATAAGTTCCATCTGAACCCGGTTTTTTGGACGATTCTGTTATTTCACAGATTGTTGTATCATTTTTGGGCTGTCTAGTTTTCCATCTTTCTATTAGTTCCATAGCTTCATCATCATCCACGCATACTACAGAAGCCGAATCTCCATCCACTTTTGCGAATATAAAGCTCTTATACTCATCATCTGTTTCAAGTTCGGTTTCAGTTTCCCAACAGCTACGATAACCTCCATCAGGTTCATAAATAGCATCAAATTCTGGTATCTCGTGGATAGTATCAAAATACATCCCCAATCGATATTTTGGACCTGCTCGGGGGATCACACCCTTCCATTCATCTAGTTTATCAGATGTAATCTACAAGAGGGAGAAAAAAAGCATAGTTTAAGTTCTAGCCATGGGGGTGTATAGCAATGTTATTATAACATCCAATTGTTAAAAACATTATTCATAATTTGAGTACATTGTTTTTGTAGATGGAATGGAGGGTGAAACTAACGTCCTATCATGGGAAATTATAGCTTTCACACTTGTCTGAAGGAGTGGTACTTGTAATTAGACACTTACAGCTTTACATCCCAAAAAAAGCAAAACAAAAATTAATGGTGTGCTATAGTTGGGTGCTAAATACTATCAAACATTGGAAAGAAAAGGATTATCACTGGTTTTAAACATGTCTAGTGATAATTCTAAAAACTTGTATGATGTGATAAAACTAGAATTCAAAAATAAATTTCTAACAAATGATATAATTATGCTGCGCAGCTTATTCGAGCAATAATACACAAAATTATCATGTTGCACAAAGATGCATATAATTATAAATTTTTTTAGTATGCATATAAATGGAAACAAATAATAACTTACACAGAAATCCTCCATTAATGCAGTTGTCATTTCTTCCAGTTATAAGCTTACTGGCTTTCTTTCTTGATCTCTCTGATCTTGATCAATGAACTGCAGCGCTCTACGGCATCTAATATATAACGGCACAAACCCGTATACCTCTGGATATTTCCGTATAGATATAATAAAATTAGATCGCAATTATGTTGGTTATGAGATAATTATTATGGCTTCTACAGTCCAATTTGTTTGATCATGTAATGTGTTGCTGTATTTGAAATGTGACAGTAAACAAACAACAGCCAGACTACCTAGCAAATTTAATTCACTTACCATTTAGAGCCTTTAGCATGAGAGACTATTAAACTATAATGTCATTTTTTGAATATCACACAAGTTCTCATTAAATTATCTCATATATGGAGAGGTGTTTGTTAAGTTTAAAGATATTGGTAGTTCATAAAGGGAAATAATTGAGAAAAGTATATCTGGAATCTATAAGGAGATGCATATGTCTGCAGTGTTGTATACTTGTTTATATGTAAACAAGAATGTTGTCTTGTTAATTTTGTGGCTTGCAGTTTATGTGATAAGAATAGTTTCTCAAATACAAATGATGCAACTGATGTTAGAATACTACCCTACAGGGTGAGTGAGAAGGGAGCAGAAATGCATGAAATACAAAGTGACAATTATAGTTCTATACAGTCATAGCTACATATCATGCGTGTAATTATGGACAATGAATTAGTGTACTCTCTGATTACAAGGTGTTTGGTAGATCCACGTGTACATAATTATGTATTACAATAAAGTGTGCAATGCAAAGTGTACATATATGCAAGTATATTCCCTATAAGCATGAGTGTCCTGTTGTATGGATTAATATAAAGTCTGTTCACATTCACAGTGACCTCAGATTAGGTATGACTATTATGTTCTCAATAATTAGCAGAGGTTAAAGTATATAGGTTTGTAATTCATCTTAATTAGTGCATGCATACTTACATATACAAATTGGAGTAGAGGTCATATTTCTGCTACTGAATTGAGGTTTGCGAAGAGGAGGAGTGTAAATAAAGAACAATGATTTGTCAGGCTTTGTTTCTGCTTATTGCACAGTGATAGAATCCATTATTATAAGATGAATGCATGAAGGAAGTGACATTGGTTTTAAGTATAATTTCATTAAATAATTATTGGTTGTTCATTTGTTAGATATTGTTTTTACTAGCTTTCCTGCACCCTCCCTCCTGGGAGAGCTCATCCACTTAAAAGACAGGAATAAACCACAACTAACAAGTTAATACAACTGTTAGTACAACAATTTGTAGAACAATGTTTATCAAGTAGGTGATACTTAGTTTCATATCTATCACGTGATGCTTTCTACATCATTCCAAGAGTTTCTTGTATTATAACAATATATTTGTTTTACTACTGGCATATTGTAATGTATAGGAATTTATGAGCTCGTTATGGTAACATAAATTTAACATCAAATACACGTGATTTCCAAAGCATCTCTACTGTATGTGACCACAAATTCTTGTACATGTTTGCAAAAAATTTGAGTTCGAATGTAAATCTATTGTGCCAAATTTCTACTATAAATATTCATGAGTTTTTTTATACAATGGTAACTGGTAACTGGAAACAGAATTTAACAGTAAAACATACATGGTTTACATTAAGCATCTACCGTGCTACCATAAATTCACAAACCTCTTGTAATCATGTTGTAAGTAGTGTTGTGTTAGTTACCTATAACTATTACTAAAACCACTTTTAGTATAACATTTGATTAACTAAATTACAGGTCTAGTAGAACTGAAAATTGGCAAATATTGGGCACTTTAAGTTAGTTAACTAGAATTATAACACTTTTAGTAAGCCTAATATTATTGTAGTTAATTAAACTATAAACAAACTAAGTTTGAGAAACTAGGCATACTATAACTATAACTAAAACATGTCGCTATTGTCTAACTAAAGCAACATTAACATCTAGTTAGTATACAACTATTGTTTTGAATAGCATGAATAGTTTGATTACATATCACTTATCATGTTACATACCATATATGGTATTAATATCATATTTACGTAGTTTATATATTGTTTGGTAATTTTTTTTACTCCCTTAAACCATGCTTACATTCTATCATTAGACTATTGACTGAGTTATAGCTTGTTGCTAACTGTAAGAATACTTTTGATTTGTAATTGTCATGTCTACACATTTTGTGTGACTATTACTAGCACTACCAAAAATACTAATATATTCTGTTTTTAGACAGTAAAAATATTTAATATGTATAGTGTGCACTATTTTAATAAGCTCATATAGCGCACCATTGGCCCAAAGAGCTTCTTATTTGGCACTGCACAGTTCTCTTTTTGGGCCAGTGGCACAGTTAATTATGATTATATTGTTACTAACAGCATTAACTCTTTGTTAATTGGCTCAAGATGTATTCCCAATGGCACACACATTAACCATTATTGAGCCAATTTGGCGGCCCATGCTAAAAATCTTGTTTAAGTGTGATATAATAGTTACTATAATTACTATTAGCTATATATAATTATAAAGAGAAACATTTTATTACTAAAATGAAAGGTAGAATATGTATGGTCAAAACGTATGGAAAAAAGGTCCTGGTTAGTATAGAATTACTGTTACAGTGGAATCCCTCTATTTCATACACCTTCAGACAGATGTAAGTGTTCTAATTAGAGGGTTTCAGGAGTTAATTTATATTATAAGCACAGTTCAGGGAGATCTGTATGTACCAGGGTGTCTGTCCTAATGTATTATAGGAATTCATATAATTATGTTTCAAGACATGAGTAATTTTGTGGTTTGTCAACGTTCTTTCTACCAAATGTTTGAGTTCTGACATCACAAACCACAAATCAAATCTATGCTGTACTTATAGTGTAAAGTACAATTAATACATAATTAACAAGCAAATAACAGGAAGGATAACGATACATGTAAAAATGAATAACATGTTCATTCCAACTGGAGGTGATAAGCTATTCCTCGAATTGTGAGTTTGGTATACAGTGAAACCCCTCTATTGAGGACACCCTGAAATGAGGACACCCCTGTATTAAGGACACTTACAATTGTCCTAAACTGTGCTTTATAATATAAATTCACCCCTGAAACAAGGACACCCCTGTAATCAGGACGTTTATATTTGTCCCAATGCTGTTCGCAATAGAGGGGTTCCACTGTAGCTCATTTTTGTCAAATTGATGACATAGAATAACAATTCAGAATACATCCATTATCCTTCCTAATAATTCAGTCATTGACTACAACTATTTGGTTGATTTTTGATTTTGCATTTTGCGGTTAATTTATGAACTATTCTTGACGTCTGTGATAGTAGAAGCATATAACCAAACAACAAACACAAGCATGAACTATCAACCTTTGTAACAACACCACACATTATGGAATGCAACTAGAATAGGAAGGCACTCTACTATACTATTCTAATTACTGATGGAATGTTTGTGGTATCTGCCATATATTGCACACACGAGGCCCTCCTTATATACTTGATGCCAGCAATGTGTGCGTCTGGAGTAAATACTAGCCAATAGACTTAGAGACATACAGATGTAATTTAATACAAAACTACTTTATATGGGATCCTCATGTATATGGAGTAAATATAGAGTCGTACAAAATTATAAATGCTAATGAGACAGTAGTATCTTCAGCACCTGTGTATACTAAATACTAGAGGTCTGTTTACATTCATGATGACTTCAAAATTAGAATGTGATGACTTTATATGTAATATAGTGTATAGTTTAATGTCATAAGGTTAATACATGATTATACTGTAACTAAATAATGAAGCAATGGATGAAAACATAGAATGGGAAGGATAATAATATGAAAATGGTACAGGTAAAAAATTGTTGGTTATTCCAAACTAAAGTTATTAACATTTTTCTGAGGTCAAGGTGAATGTGAATGACCTTTAGTGGTCTGTTTAAGTCAGTGTGACAGTCTTGGTGCAATTTCTTGCTCTACTGGATAGTAAGTAGCTCTACCTGACTACAATAGGATATAAAATAGGTAATAAAATTACAAATGAAAGAAACCATTACATAGATGGGATGACTACTAAGAACTTGGCAAGTTTAGATACTACCTAGGTTCAAAGTCTAATAACCTTGAACTTGGTATCTTATTCTGCCAAATTCCAGTGGATTACGTGATGGTTTTGACTCCATACATCTTGTTTAGATAGCTGTATTCCCATTTTTCATTTGGGAATAAGACATATATATATATGAGAGTCCATTGGATAGTCTTACCTTATTCTACATGGGACAGTGAACAGAGAGTCCAATGGACAGTCCTATGTATATGAGACAGTGAGACAGGATGGACAGTGGGACATTGGAGAGTCCTACCTTATCCTACATGGGATAGTGAACAGAGAGTCCATTGGACAGTCCTATTTATATGGGACAGTGAGATAGGATGGACAGTGGGACACCCGAGAGTCCATTGGACAGTCAGTCCTACATGGAAACAGAGAGTCGATTGGACAGTCCTATGTACATGGGACAGTGAGATATAATGGACAGTGGGATACACGAGTGTCAATTTAACAGTTCCACATATCCTACAAAGGACAGTGAGATTAAGGCATATAATATATCATAATACTATAAGTTTAGAATGATTTGACAACAGAGAAATAATCTTTTAAAAATAGATGCCATTAATTTGCTATTGTCTATTTTCAAATAGATGCATGAGTTGGTAGTGAACATAAAATAAATTTGTTATTTTAATGCACTTGTACAATTAATTAAAGAACACACACAAACTGTATTGTGATAATTAATAACTGATTAAATTAAGAGTAGTAATTTCTCCAGAGAGGATCTGGTTTCAGTTTGATATACACCCTCCCTAAACCACATTAACCAGCAGTCTTATTAGGGCTTCTTTGGAGAATAGGATTATTCTGAGAATTCATTAACATGCATAATCATATCAAATCTTGTGAGCGGAAGTCATATAAGGTATTCACCATGGTTACTATATTATAGCAGTAAAATTGGCACATATATTAATTATAAACCCATGGATCTCATAAGCACATAATTATTATGTATTTATTAACTACTTTTACTAAGTTTTGTCATAAACTTATATATCTAAGTAAAACCACAGGGTCTTGTCAAATGTATTAATCTTTGCAGATCAAGTAAATCTTGTCCAATAAGTACATATGTAATTCATTAATCACATATATTTATATACGTACTAAGTACATGTGTAGTCATAAACTTATATTTCCACAGTCTCTTGGCAAATGTATTAATATTCATACAAATATTGATCATCCAAATATTGTCTATTTACGTAGATGTGTGACTGGACTATTTTTCTTGGCACAAACTAGTGATACTGACATCAGTATGTGCCAATAGAAACAGTAATAACTAGTGTTGCACCTATACAGCAATTTGCCTATATGCCTATACGCCTATATTTTATAATCCATATTGCCTATATGCAGATCCGATCCGATATTGTCTCTGTGAAATGTGTAGTTGTATTTATGTAGTTTACAACTGTTCACACATGGTACAGTGTTAATTATTCTATTGTTCATGTGCTATACATTCAGCCCAAAGTACATTGTACATGTAGTTACAGGCCTTGGTTGCACACATCTTCAGATTGTACTTGTGCAGTTTGACAATAATGTAATCTGCAAAGCCTGAAAAATATTGTGTAAGCTGTATAGGCAATGTATAGGCAATACAGTTGCCTATGGTACTCTGCCTATATCTTCAATATAGGCATCTATTCAGATCCCTATACTAGCAACCCTAGTAATAACCAAACCATTAATTTTCATTATTCATTGAATTAATTTATTTATATTAATATAATTAATGATTTGTGAATGCTTTAGTGTGTATGCAACACATCAAATTTTGTGTATGTATGTACCATATAGTATTATTTTAAAGTCTGTTCACATTCACGATGTCCTCAAAATTAGGATGTGATGACTTTATATGTACTATAGTGTATAGTTTAATGTCATAAGGTTAATACATGATTATACTGTAACTCAATAATGAAGCTATGGATTGAAATTTGGCATACACAAAAAAGAACGGGAAGGATAATTATATGAAAATGGTGCAGGTAAAAAGATTGTTGGTCATTCTAAACTAAAGTTATGAACATTTTTCTGAGGAAAAGATGAACATGAATGACCTTTAGTATGATTATAATCACCACATTTAGTTATAGTATGATGTTTTTCTTTAAAAGTTTAGTTATCATTAACTAAAATAATTTTAGGAGTTTCACTATGTACACAAAATAAGTTTAAAAACAACCTAACCTGAATACTAAACTTGTTTAGGTAGGGAATTGAGTTTAGGTATAATCACAGGAGGACTGGTTACTAGGGATAAGGTTGTGAATTGGGCCAGAAATTATATTTATACGATCTTAACATATTCAATATGCTTATGTGATTAACATTTACAATAGTATTTCGATAACATGACATGACATAGTAGTAAATTCAAGGAAGCATAAACAGGAATCCAATCCACTAAATGTTATTCATGACCTCAGAAAAATATTCATAGCTTTAGTTTGGAATGACTAACAATCTTTTCACCTGCACCAATTTCATATAATAGTCCTTCCCATTCTTTTTTGTGTATGTAAAATTTTAATCCATTGCTTCATTATTGAGTTACAGTATAATCATGTATTAACCTTATGACATTAAACTATACACTATATTACATATAAAGTCATCACATTATAATTTTGAGGACATCGTGAATGTGAACAGACTATAGTATCCAGAATTCCAAACATGCTTTTAAAAATAGTATTTATTATTGCAACATTTCAGTTATTATAAGTGTCTTAGGTATGACGCAAATATACATAGTGTGTCATAATATATATACATGTACATATATAAGTGCATTCATTTCAGCATGGTTGATCTTTAATGAAATTAAGTAATGAGTGAAGTGTAGGAGGTATCCATGAGTATGGGAAAAGGGAAGATCATATAACAATATTAAGGTAATCCAAGAAGCCCATTACTAACGTTGCATTTAAAAATGTATTATAATACTAATCCAATTAAGAGGGAAGCTGAACAATTGTTCTTGCTCTTATTAAACACCCCCATAACAATTCTCTTCATAGACTTGTAAATACATCAGTTCATAGAATAGGGAATACTTCCACTATTAATTTGTAAGTTTAACTAACAGTCAACAGCTGATGAATGTACATGTAGTAGTTGCATGCCAATATCTTTTTTTATTATAGTTACATAATGAAACATTCCTAGGAACTGTTAAATATTGTACATACAACCTACACATTACAAATCATACATATGAAATTATGTTCATGTTTCAAACACAACCACTATTGGCTAGTAGATGGACACTGCAGTAACTGTGCTCACAGTACATGGGACAATGGATTGTGATATCATAAGGTTCTGGTTCAAGGGGCAATGAATGTGATATCATAAGGTCCTGGTTCTATTGTTCTTCTCAAATACTGATCACAGTATAGTACAAGGGACAATGGATTGTGATATCATAAGGTCCTGGTTCTATTGTTCTTCTCAAATACTGATCACAGTATAGTACAAGGGACAATGGATTGTGATATCATAAGGTCCTGGTTCTATTGTTCTTCTCAAATACTGATCACAGTATAGTACAAGGGACAATGGATTGTGATATCATAAGGTCCTGGTTCTATTGTTCTTATCAAACATTGAAGCAAATCAAGTCACAGTATAGTACTAAGTATCTATTGTGCATTGTGATATCATAGGGTTGTGAGTCACTCCTAGGGTCAGTGTCCTTATCAAACGGTTTCTTGGTTTTCATTCTCACTTCCTGGTTATCTGCATTGATAATGTGGTTTGTTCCACCAACAAGAATTCATCCCAGACAGAATTTGAGATGAGGCCAGAGAAGAGGGCCAACACCTAAAATTACACCCATAGAACAAACAATGGTATCTCGAAAATAAACAAAATATAATAGTCATCCGACAAAGGCAGGAGTCATTCTGTAAACAAGCAATGCTTTGTTCCATACCTTTTAACATTATGACACCATCATTTAATATTATAAACCCTATGATACCATCATTAAATATTATAAACCTTATGATACCATCATTAAATATTATAAACCTTATGATACCATCATTAAATATTATATACCATCATTAAATATTATAAACCCTATGATACCATCATTAAATATTATAAACCTTATGATACCATCATTAAATATTATAAACCTTATGATACCATCATTAAATATTATAAACCTTATGATACCATCATTAAATATTATAAACCCTATGATACCATCATTAAATATTACAAACCTTATGATACCATCATTAAATATTATAAACCCTATGATACCATCATTAAATATTATAAACCTTATGATACCATCATTAAATATTATAAACCTTATGATACCATCATTAAATATTATATACCATCATTAAATATTATAAACCCTATGATACCATCATTAAATATTACAAACCTTATGATACCATCATTAAATATTATAAACCTTATGATACCATCATTAAATATTATATACCATCATTAAATATTATAAACCCTATTATACCATCATTAAATATTATAAACCCTATGATACCATCATTAATGGCCTGGGTTGTTGATTTATCAAATTTAGTTATCCCATGGTTATATTTCAGATATGGTCATTCGCCTAGTAAAGTAAACACGAATGTTGTATATCCATGGAAAGAAAATTTATACAACCTGTTATATAAACAAGCTATAGTAAATACTCTTCCTAAATAAACATTCTATAAATATGATTATGTAACAATACATACATGTGTCTTCACTATGGTAATATAATTAAGTAATAATTAAGTGATATAATAATTAATATAATTAAGTAATGTAATTAAGTAATAATAATCGTAATAGGTAATACATCTACACTTATAAAGTACTATGCTTGCCTAGCTGAACCACCGAAGGTAATATTAAGCTAGTAATAATTATAATTAACATAATTTTAAGAGTATATATGGCCAATAATTATAATTAATTCTGTATTTGAACAGTGTAATGATGTTATTTTGGTGTTACTAATACAACTCTTTGAACAGAATTACATACTAATGCTAATGCAGTCCAGGGGTGTGGAAATAGTGAGCCAACTACTGGACATTTTGACCTATTTTCAACACTCTTGTGCTGCTTCCCATATACTTTTTATACAGTTTAGATTCAATTTATCGGACATTCACTAGATTTATCAGACAATCTCCTGCATGACTGGCTGTTTCACACCCCTAATGCAGTTACTGAAGAAATTATTATAATGTAGATCAATGTATGTATAATGTCTATAATCATATTCACTGAGATGACTTGTATAACAACAATAAAAGGTAATATTTTATTTTATTTTAAGTTTTTGATAAGTTTTGAAGCATGGGCCAAATTGGCTCAAAAATGGTCATTGGGAATACATATTGAGCCAATTAACAAACAGTTAATGCTGTTAGTGACAATATAATTATAATTAACTGCGCCATCTGGCCCTAAGTCAGAACTGTACAGTGCCAAAAAAAAGCTCTTTGGGCCAATGGTGTGCCATATGAGCTAAGTTCAAGAATCAATCACACACACACACACCACTGGTAAAAAGATATTATTTTTCAGGTGTGTGGTCTAGACGTCATATAGATTGCAACAAAATTAATTATCTTCTGCTTGAAATTACATATATATTATTATATTATAAATGGTACAGAATGGGATATATGTCTGTTACTATACACTATAACATTCTATTCTCACGAGATACAATTACATGAGACTCTATGGAGCTACATAGTAATGATATTATACACTCAGGAGGGTACTGGAATTTAAATTTTTGAATTGGAATGATTCTAGAATATTCCAGTTTTAGTGTGAATTAGGATGGAATCATGACTCAGCAACTGAAGCTATCAAATGACAGAGAATTGAATTGTATGTTGCCTTGGAATTGTACTATTCCAAAGCAATTATATTTTTGAAAAGGAACATATTGTATGTGATAAAGACTTAACAGTGCTGACTGCTTGTGTCTAGACATTCAATGTTATTAATAATATTATTACGTTTTTATTATTGTCCTTGAATGTTGAATTCCATTTGGGTTAAAATTCATTGAAATAGTTAATATCTTGTTCTAATGTGGAATGGAGTAGAATAGGATGAGGGAATGGTGTAGAACTGCATGGAATTGTATTGGAATTCATAACTTGTAGTGATTGAAATATTCTGCAATTGGAATTAAAATTGATTTACTGGAATTGAATTGAAGCATGAATCTGACATTCCACATCTTGGCTTCGATTCCAACGTCCTGGTATACAGTGAGTAGAGGATACTCATGCATCTGTTACTATAAACTGTAACATTCTGTTCCCACGAGATGTAATTACAACAAAGACTCGTGGGCTACATGTTATAAAAGTGAGTAGAGGATACTCATTCATCATAACTAGTAATTAGCATGTTTTGATGTAATTATAAACTCTTGTAAGCACATTCATTAAATATTTCAATACTTGTATTTTTTTTGGCATCATGTTCTTATTATCCATATCCTCTAGTGGCTCTGAAAATTTTGAAAATAAATATTGTGTTTTGTACTAATTTTGATTTACATATAGTTTTTGAGGTATATAAAACAGAAAAGAATAAACATCTTTGAAGCATAGTAGAATTATCATTTTTTAGGACTATGAAATACAATGAAGAAACAGTAATGTGTCAAACATACGACCAGGATTGGAAATATGATAATGATCATAAAATGGATACATGACGATTGTAATGCAATCATAAACTATTCAGTTACTTGCTTGAATTTGGAATGACCAACCCTTCCTTTTGTGTACTTCATCATTGAGTTACAGTATAATCATGTATTAACCTTATGACATTAAACTATACACTATATTACATATAAATTATTGAGTTACAGTATAATCACGTATTAACCTTATGACATTAAACTATACACTATATTACATATAAATTATTGAGTTACAGTATAATCATGTATTAACAGTATGACATTAAACTATATACTATAGTACATATAAATTATTGAGTTACAGTATAATCATGTATTAACCTTATGACATTAAACTATACACTATATTACATATAAATTATTGAGTTACAGTATAATCATGTATTAACAGTATGACATTAAACTATACACTATAGTACATATAAATTATTGAGTTACAGTATAATCATGTATTAATAGTATGACATTAAACTATACACTATAGTACATATAAATTATTGAGTTACAGTATAATCATGTATTAATAGTATGACATTAAACTATACACTATAGTACATATAAATTATTGAGTTACAGTATAATCATGTATTAATAGTATGACATTAAACTATACACTAAATTACACTAAATTCCTTAAGTGTATACCAAAGCGATAAGCGATAAGCTAAAGATAAATTACTGGTAAAGAAAATAAGACTTGAGTCTTGTCGGTCTTTATGTTTTTTAAGGACTATGAAATACAATGAAGAGACAGTAATGTGTCAAACATACGACCAGGATTGGAAATATGATAGTGATCATAATAATGGATACATGTAATCATTGTAATGTAATCATAAACTATAACATCATGATTGAAACAATATTACACTGAGACTAAAAATATCCGTTCAATTATGAAATGAGTTCAGTTGTAATTAATATAAATATATTATTATATGTCACTATGGTATAATGTTCATTATATATAATGGTAAGCAGAGTTTTTGATAAGTTTTGAAGCTTGGGCCAAATTGGCTCAAAAATGGTTATAGTGTGTGTGCCATTGAGAATACATCTTGAGACAATTAACGCTGTTAGTGACAATATAATCTGCACCACTGGCCCAAAGAGAGAACTGTACAGTGCCAAATAAGAAGCTCTTTGGGCCAATGGTGCACCATATGAGCTTATCAAAAACACTGATGTACACCATGTATACAATGTATACATTATAACACGCCTTCGAGTGCTATATCAGATTTATAATCACTGAGCACGAGGGCCGTAGGCCTGAGGGCGAGGTGATTATAAATCTGATATAGCACGAGTATGCGTGTTACAATTAATATATTTCCCAAAAGACAAAACCTTTGCTGATGTTTGTTGCTTCACCTACCTTTCTGTCTTCAGTTTGGAGAAGGTAAGCGTTGTTTTCTTGTAGTCTGTTTCGACAGCAGGTTTTATATGACCACAGGGCACTATATCTGATTTATAAACCTGTGGTTTACTTTGATGTTTCGCCGTATCGGAATATAATTATGTTACTTTATGATGAGATAATGTGCATTAATATATAATCATTATTATTTTCTTGTAGTTGTACATAAATTCTAATAATTCTAATGTTTAAATGTATCATACTATGTACTTGTACATGAATATAATTTGTAACTACATTAAATAACTATGTACTTGTACTTATTATGATAATTATAACATGTTATTATATATATATATTACTACATTATACTACTATGTACTTGTACATGTAATATAATTATACATAATATAATTATATATAATATAATTATATATAATGTTATATGTTACTATGTACTTGTACATGTAATATAATTATATATAATATGTTATATGTTACTATGTACTTGTACATGTAATATAATTATATATAATATGTTATATGATACTATGTACTTGTACATGTAATATAATTATATATAATATGTTATATGATACTATGTACTTGTACATGTAATATAATTATACATAATATAATTATATATAATGTTATATGTTACTATGTACTTGTACATGTAATATAATTATATATAATATGTTATATGTTACTATGTACTTGTACATGTAATATAATTATACATAATATAATTATATATAATGTTATATGTTACTATGTACTTGTACATGTAATATAATTATATATAATATGTTATATGTTACTATGTACTTGTACATGTAATATAATTATATATAATATGTTATATGTTACTATGTACTTGTACATGTAATATAATTATATATAATATGTTATATGTTACTATGTACTTGTACATGTAATATAATTATATATAATATGTTATATGATACTATGTACTTGTACATGTAATATAATTATATATAATAAAATTATGTTATATGTTACTATGTACTTGTACATGTAATATAATTATTATAATATGTTATATGTTACTATGTACTTGTACATGTAATATAATTATATATAATATGTTATATGATACTATGTACTTGTACATGTAATATAATTATATATAATATGTTATATGTTACTATGTACTTGTACATGTAATATAATTATATATAATATGTTATATGATACTATGTACTTGTACAATTATATATAATAAAATTATGTTATATGATACTATGTACTTGTACATGTAATATAATTATATATAATATGTTATATGTTACTATGTACTTGTACATGTAATATAATTATATATAATATGTTATATGATACTATGTACTTGTACATGTAATATAATTATATATAATAAAATTATGTTATATGATACTATGTACTTGTACATGTAATATAATTATGTACAATGTGTTAAAATACTTTTACATGATGAAAATTGGCTTAAAGCCAGAGTGGTAATATATTCACCACAAAAAACACACTGCTATAGGTATAATTGTGTTCGCATAATTTGATTAATGAGTGGATATCCCACAAACGAATTAGTTAAAAGCCATTCAAATGATAAGTAGCACAATGAAAATGTAATGCTAAAACCACTTCGAAGGTTGTGTTATCATAACAATTAATATCCACCAGTTGCTATTATGATAAAGACAATTCCACATAGCTTTGAACAACCTCACTCTCGAACTTTTCTCACAAACCTATGATTCACCATTTTAATTTGTAAACATGATGTGTAATTCGGTATACTGAGCCCCTTCCACTAACAAAGGATGGGCCTCATGTACAACTATTGTATATCTCAATTTGAGAGCTACTTATAGTCCAGCACAATTCAAGTACTGGTGATACAAGGCATTATACAGCATTGAAACCATTAAACTGTATAGACCAGGTCTGTTCAATACTAATCACAAGTTTACATGGCATGATCTATATTATTATACACACCTACATTATATGTACCAAAGTCTGATAATTCCAGTACTATTAGTGCTGTCTAGAGTGGTGGTTAGATTCTAACTTGCATTTAGTCAGTATATACATAATTCTGTCTCAGTAATCTATATCTGTATTATCTGAGAGGTGGTTAGTCCTGACTAAATGTCAACCAGTGTGGACAGAACACTATAATGTTGGATAACTTACAGAGCTTCACTGGTTATGCATATCCAGTGTTCTGCCCAGGATATTTAGAGTGGTGGTAGGATTCTACATTGCATTTAGTGCTGTTTATCCAGTATATACGTAATTCTGTCTCAGTAGCCTATATATGTATTATCTGAGAGTTGTGGTTATTCCTGACCAGTGCTGACCAGAGTGGGCAGAACACTGCATATAATACTAAGAAACTCTGGGCAGGCCTCGACCCTGAGGGAAATAACCCCTTTCCCTCCCAACTCTCTTAGAGCCCCTGTTTGCAGTGCTTTTGATGTGGCATGACCAATTTGTGTCATACCTTTCTGACAAGGTAGATATGTATACATCAAACCAATTTGAGTGCTAATCAGTTTTTAATAAGCTCATATGGTACACCATTGGCCCAAAAACTTCTAATTTGGAACTGCAGTTCTCTCTTTGGGCCAGATGGCAAAGTTAATTATGATTATATTATCACTAACAGAATTAACTGTTTGTTAATTGGCTCAAGATGTCTTCTTGATGGTGCACACACTGACTATCGATGAGCCAATTTGGCCCATGCTTTAAAACATATCAAAACATAAATTATGCTAATATATAATTACACACATATATTACTGTCTAGAGTACCGGCAATCCCAGAACCTGGCAATGCTCATCATAATATGCTAAAAATTTGATTAAAATAGGAACCCTAACGTCAGATTGGTCATTGGCGGATTCTGGCTGGGGTTGCCGGCATTCTACACACTGCCTACTTTATGTAACTATAACTATCAAAACCTGTTCAGGGTTCAGAAAATTATAACTTGATGATTCTAAGTTGATTCAAACTACATCATTCTTCTACAGTGGAAGTCTGGTATTTCTAATGGCTCCTATTTATAAAATGTATTATACGTACTTTTATAGAGTGAACATTTCCAAAAACATCATCATTTAAACAATAATGGAAGAACAAACCTAATTTAAAAATGACTGTTAGGGTCAACTGGAATATACGTATGGCACCTCATTAAAATTCATAGGACACACCCCTCAATCATGAGGTCTAGGTTACAATCTGTGCCAAATTAAACCACTGCCACACCCACTTCCGGTGCCCTATATTCCAGTAAATCTGACAGCTAAGGATTGTCCGGGAATATTCCAATGTCAGTTAAATAGGTAACAACATGAAAAACCTAAATACGAATTAACAGTAATTGGAGAAGGTTTTTATTTAAACTGAAGTCTATACTGAGAGACAATGTCAAGGCTGGTAATACAATTTAATTATATAACTTTCAAATGCATTACAAACTCTAACAGTACTATTTAGAGCTAGTACAAAAACATACAATAATTATGAAATTATAGTTTGTACGAACCATTTACTTCACGACTGATGATGTACTGATCACTAGTCACCACAGGTCCACACCCAGTGACACCCTTCGATCGACTCCAGGAGCTAGGCGGGCCTGCCATTAGGTGTGGCGCAATATTGCACGTGGTGGCTAAGGTCAATAATTCGATATCGCGTGCTTGCGACAAAATGGCCGAACAAGGTTCTGTTATACCACGAGTCCAGAGTGAGCCTTCTCTTCGTAAAGGTCCTATAGATTATGTAGAGAATGGTTGGTACGGTAGTGCAGCTACCAGCGGTATTTCTTCATCTTCTGGTAGCTCACGTAGCTGTAGTCATGATAATACACCACGTTCAGTGTCTCCAATACACATGTCACCTCTAGATCTTATAGATAAAATACATGCGCGTATTGACAGTGGTGATAATTTTTTTTCACTGGAGTTCTTTCCTCCCCGTACTCCAACTGGTGCCAGTAACCTCATTGCTCGTTTTGACCGCATGGCTGCATGTGGACCCCTCTTTTGTGATGTCACATGGCATGCAGCTGGTAATCCCGGTAAGTCATAAAGAATATATATAATACAAATGAAGTCATTTAACTCTTATGTAGGAGGAGATCAAGAGACTAGTTCGATGGCCATTGCCAATGCTGCTCTCAATTTCTGTGGACTCGACACTATGTTACATATTACATGTGCACAACAAACAAAGGCGGAAATTACTAAACACTTGACGAAGGCAAAAGCTCTTGGTATTAAAAATATACTAGCTCTCAGAGGAGGTATGTATGTGATAGATTATTATTAAGTAGCTACAGAGTCCCTCTATATTGTATGTTATACTTTGTGGGCAGAAAATTTACTAAATTTGGGGATTAAATTAAAATTGTATGCATTGTTGCAGTGTAAAGTGGGAAAATGACAATGTTATTGTTATTCATACTTTTATGCATGACTTCATTTTGTGGTTGTGTAGTAGAATACAAATACAGAATTGTACATTCCTGTGCCTTCTACAATGAAGCAATATCAGTGGGCTGTCCTGAAGTAAATGTTTCTTAGCTCTAATAATCCATATAGCTATGAAAATTAAACATAATGGGATGAACAAGTCTATAAATATATGAAGTGATTCATTGATACTCCTGCGTTCTTTGGAGATACTTGTTGGCTATGTATAATATTTTTGGAACAGGACAATTTTTAATTTACCAAACATAATTTGGTTAAAGCCACTCCCAAATACATTTTACCAACATTAGTTGTTGTGGCAACTGTGGGCTGGTGGCTGTACTAACTATTGTGCTTGAAAGAAGTGTAAATTAAGTGAGAAAATGACTAAGACGGAAGATGGCTTTATCTGACACCCACCAAGTTAATTTGCACCAAATTATTAGACATTTTTCAACCTGAATGTCCGACCATTGGGAGCTTACATCATATATATGGCTGATCAAAATTCAGCATTGTCCAATCAAGTTTGAAACTTTATTTCTTGCTCTATTATGTACAGTACTAGTGCTGTTTAGTTTTTAGTTATAGTATGCTTAGTTTCTCAAACTTTTAGTTTAGTTAACTAAAATAATATTAGGCTTACTAAAAGGGTTTTAGTTTTAGTTAACTAACTAAAAGTGGCCAATATTCATTTTAGTTAGTTATAGTTATTACAGTCAAAGCACATTACTAAAAGGGGTTGTAACAGTACATGTATTTTGTGCCAAATACAATAATTCTAGTCAAAATTTCCAGCCCATATAGTATACTATATATATACATAATTGCTTTGAGTAAACAACAGCTACATGTACATGATATGGAAATTGTATAATTACCTATGTATTTAAAGTATGTCCTAATGATGTAAACATCTCAGTTTGCTGTTATTTTGAACACTGAATATGAACAGTTATTATAGGCAGTGCTTTAACACTATGCATTCGCTATGTAGTTAGTATCTACATGTAGTTACTACAACATGTATGTTATAGTTATAAAATACGCACGCGGTCTATTACTGAAATATAATCCCTAGCAACGAGGGCAGGACGCCCGAGTGCGTGGGATTATATTTCAGTAAAATAGACTGCGTGCGTATTCTATAACTGATATATATCCACCCACTTCAATTCAAACACTCGCCTTGCTACCTAACGAAGGATGTTGATATATATGGTGTTCTTACAAGTTCTTCTATACATTCAAACAAGTTAAAAGTCTGTACTGTTAAAAATACGGAAGTTATGAAGCTTATAACCTCAGCCCAGAGTGTGGGCGTAGCCCGGGATGTTTCATACACTTGCCTTGGTGTTCTTCTGCAACTAACGAAGCATGAATTTCACATCTGTAGCTTTCTTAACACTTCAACTCACGAAATTAGAATCTTGAATCTTGTAAAATGCAAGAGTTATCGAGCTGTTTCTGCAACGCCCCACCCACACAATTTTTTAATTTACGCATGTGCGATACTATTACCTTGGTTACAGCGTCTGCGAAACTGGGAAGTTATAAACCGGTCTATAACTTCAAATATAACACATAGCAACAACATAGTAACAGGCTATATGTAGTAGAGCTGGGCGATAGTGAAATTTTGAATTATCACGATATTTAATAGATTTTTGAACAACAATGAATACTATCACGATAGTGAAACTAAAATGTGGATACAGATTCTGAGCATTTTCCACTGTGGCAGAGAAACTAAGTATTCCCATACATCACTCTTAGAGCCCTCTAACAGAAAAACTTACACCTCTTTGTCAAGATCAATCTTATCAGAAATAATCCCCGCTATCTTTGCATGTTTTTTCATTCTATGTCCAGTGTTCTGTCCACACGGGTTGTCACTGCCACCATTCAGATGAATTAACCACCTTTCAGATTATATATATATAGACATAATTAAGCATATACTGGATAAACAGCACTAAATGCAAGTTAGAATCCAACCACCACTCTAAATATCCTGGCAGAACACTGTTTGTCCATTAATTCACAGGTGCAACTTCCTAAGTGACGTATACAACACATATGTGACATAAAAACATATACATTAAACCATGGAAAGCAATCATAGGCCATCATAGGCCATACAAATCGTCACCACCCATCAAACCATTAATAAATCTCATTGTTATTTTTTAATCAGACCCTCCTGATGGAAATGAATGGAAAGTGGAGGAAAATGACTTCAATTATGGAACTGATCTTGTGAAACACATCAGAGCGGAGTTTGGTGACTATTTTACAATCTGTGTTGCAGGTAAATAAATAAATAAGGTCATTTTAGAATGACATAAGGATCAGCTTTATTCACATTTTTAGTTAATTACAGTGATAGTAGGTTTGTACAGCAATATGTTTTTATAATACTGTATGCACCTTTGCACTATTGTATTAGGACAAAGAGAAATGTTCTAGTGTGGGTGGTGTCCTTCATTGGGAGAGTACTGTTTTAAAGGTTGATTAAAATAATTGTATTAGAACAAAAGACAAGCATTCCAGTATGGATGGTGTCCTTAATTGGCAATGTGCACATTGATCACAGTTGTATTAGGACAAAGAGAAATGTTCTAGTGTAGGGGTGTCCTTATTCGGGAGAGTACTGTTTTAAAGGTTAATTAAAATAATTGTATTAGAACAAAAGACAAGCATTCTAGTCTGGATGGTGTCCTTAATTGGCAATGTGCTTTATTAGACATTGATCACAGTTGTATTAGGACAAAGAGAAATGTTCTAGTGTGGGTGGTGTCCTTAATTGGGAGAGTACTGTTTTAAAGGTTAATTAAAATAATTGTATTAGAACAAAAGACAAGCATTCTAGTCTGGATGGTGTCCTTAATTGGCAATGTGCTTTATTAGACATTGATCACAGTTGTATTAGGACAAAGAGAAATGTTCTAGTGTGGGTGGTGTCCTTAATTGGGAGAGTACTGTTTTAAAGGTTAATTAAAATAATTGTATTAGAACAAAAGACAAGCATTCTAGTATGGATGGTGTTCTTAATTGGCAGTGTGCTTTATTCAGACGTTGATCAGAATTGTATTAGGACAAAGAGAAATGTTCTAGTGTGGGTGGTGTTCTTAATTGGGAGAGTACTGTTTTAAAGGTTAATTAAAATAATTGTATTAGAACAAAAGACAAGCATTCTAGTCTGGATGGTGTCCTTAATTGGCAATGTGCTTTATTAGACATTGATCACAGTTGTATTAGGACAAAGAGAAATGTTCTAGTGTGGGTGGTGTTCTTAATTGGCAGTGTGCTTTATTCAGACGTTGATCAGAATTGTATTAGGACAAAAACAAATGTCCTAGTATAGATGATGTCCTTAATTGTCCATAATGCCTTACTAAGAAGCTTTAGTTATAGCCATTAATTACAATCATGTTTGAGTGTTATTTAATGCTTGCTTAGGTTATCCACATGGCCACCCAGATTGCACTGATTACTACGAAGATATCATACATTTGAAAGAAAAAGTCGATGCAGGTGCTGATTTTATAATCACACAGCTTTTCTTTGAGTCTAAAACATTTCTCAAATTTTACCGTGACTGTCGAGAAGTGGGAATCGAGGTTCCGATAATTCCTGGAATTTTACCCATTCAAGGCTACCAGTCATTGCGTCATTTAACTAAGCTCTCAAAATTAGAAGTTCCTCAAGTTATAAAAGATGCCATTATGCCTATTAAAGATGACGATATTGCGGTGAGAAATTATGGAGTACAGTTAGCTGTTAAAATGTGCAGGGAGCTGTTTGAAAGTGGTGTGGTATGTATTCTACAGGTGTTTAATTGTGTTAGTAATGCTATCATTGTCCAGGTCAATGGATTTCATTTTTACACTCTTAATCGCGAGGTTGCTGTCATTGATATTCTGAAACAAATTGGACTATGGTGTGAAGACCCTCTTGCTAGGAAAGCATTGCCATGGAAACAGTCTGGTAATCAAAAAAGACGTTATTCAGAGGATGTTAGGTATATATATATATAAATAGACGAACAAATGCAGATAAAAATTGTTTTTCTTTAGGCCAATATTTTGGGCTACTCGTCCAAAAAGTTATATTCATCGAACACAAGAATGGGATGATTTTCCAAATGGAAGGTGGGGTTCATCTGCCAGTCCTGCTTTTGGTGAACTGAAGGTTAGGAAAAATACCTATCATGATATTAAGGTAGTGCTCAGTAATTAGCATATTCATTAATCGCTATACAGTTCTAATTACTGTTGCAGTATATTTTAGGTATGGATTTGGTAATTGTTTTGTGTGTGTTTGTATGTGTATTGAATATTTCTGCGTGTAAAACTAAGCCAGTTGGCTGTTTGAACAAGCTAAAGTTAATTAGGAAGAACCCTCCTAACAGTGTTATATTAGCAATGAAGTCCACAGAAAAACAGACACTCTCTTTCCAGGAAACAACACGACTTAAGGAGGCAGCGTTGCTTAGTGATTAGAGCTTGAGGCTCTTGATCGAATGGTCAATGGTTTGAGTTCAGTTGCGGTCGTGTTGTTTCCTGGAAAGAGAGTGTCTGTTTTTTGCTACTGATTGTTAACTGCTAAGAATATGAACTAGAAAACAAATGAATATGATTATCCTTTATTTTAGTAAGCTGATAACAGTGGTACATGTGTATATACATGTAGTGTCAATGAACATTGTGTCTGCTTCACACTCAATGTACATGTCAAACTGTAAATTCTGTTTTGGGCAATACAAATACTAATGATTGAGGATCTTTACTGTCTTATAGGACTATTACTTGTTCTACTTGTGCTCTCGTTCCAAACCTGAAACAAGAAGAGCAATGTGGCTGGAAGAGTTAGAATGTCTTGAAGATGTATATCATGTATTTGAATGTTATATTACTGGAAAGAAAAACAAGTACAACATAAAGGTACTTGTCAAATTATTCCATCTGTTAGTCCATCTATCTATTCATTCTATTTTACGAGCTAGCTGATACCAGGCCTGGGGAGCCAGTTAGAAAGATGTGCTTATGAGTGAGATTACGACCACAGCATGGTTATACATAGTGAAATATTATGATATAGTTACAGGGACACTATGATGTAATTGTTACAATTACTAACCTATGATATCCACATTACATGTACACTGAATAATGACACTCAACTTTTTTATCAATACTTGTACTACATACTATATGCTATGAGCAAAGGTTGGAAGATTTATTATATTTGTCCAGAGCCCTAGTCCAGTGCTCGAAATAACTTCCAGCAATTGACAATTATCTGGGCATTTCACCTATTTGTCTGGACAAAATTGCACAAATTGTCTGAGAATAATACAAAAAATATGTACAGTAACCTCACAGCGAGGTTAATTATTAGTCAAGAGCAGTCAAGGCCAAGTCGATATCTCATTAACTTTAAATGGGCATAGTGCAGGGTCATGAGACTTGCTTTTTCTTTCTGAACAAAATTCACAACTTGCTTGTCAAATCCAGATTTTTCTGCTGGACACTTTCAAAAACTATTTCGAGCACTGGTAGTCCATATTGCTTCACTTCTTTAAAACATACAAATTCTGTAGTATACTCAAAAAGAAATTCATTTATTTCATGGTTTCCATTATCAGTCAAATTTTAATGCATGTAGGAAAATTGCATTATGTGACCCAATATGGGAAAAACCACTTTAAGCCGGCAGAGATGAGGCAAGCATTTTAAAAATGGCTTAAGCACAACCATATCTTAAAGTACTTAAGCACAAATACCAATGCAGGCATCAAAATAGTAAAAATGCTTAAGCACAAGTGTTGAGCATTTTTATGGCCCGTAGGCCATCCCTATGATTGCTTTCCCACGGGTTCGATGTATGTTTATATATATAATATATAATTATATGTTTGTGTCACCTACGCGAGTATGCGTTGTATACGTAGTTAAGGAAGTTACATCATTCCCGGGGGGGGGGGGGGGGGCTCGGTCAATTAATGGGCGTGGCGCGTGAAAGAACGCGCGATCAAGCTCTATACACCAGCAGAAAGAATTCAAAGAAAGCTGTGACTGTGTAGCTTACGTAGAAACTGGAACTAATAGCTAGCTATTCTGCCTGACATATATTCCTAAAGTTCTACAAGGTCCTTTGAAAGGTCAGGAGAGTAGATAATCAAAATAATAACTATAATAAGCTGTTGTCTTTCATGGTTGATAGTCAGCCATGATTACTGAATGCTGGAGGGATACTTTTATAAATTTGTAAAGCAATCATAGGGATGTTTTTTTTTCTCTATATACACTTGTTACAGCTAACGTTACTGTTAGTTGACAACACTTGGAGAAACTGTAATCTTTACTTAAATTATTTATTACATTTAATGAACATCAATTTTTTTCAAAAGTACTGTCTTTTAGTCTATACCTATCAGGTCTAAAGACATTCCCTGCCACACTAAACGAAGGCTCAACAGGAGCAGAAATGAAAAGGGCTTGTCAAGCGCTTCAATAATTAATACTTACAGAGTTTCATGTAACTTGAAAAAAGGGCTTCAAGTACCACTTGAATATATGTATACTTTTAAACACAAGTACTCAAGTACTTGTCTCATCTCTGCTTGTAGCGCATAGTAATTTTGAACAAACACTTACCTTCAAACGCTTGCTATTGAAGCAAACTATCTAGAAGGAGTATTAACTAATCTTACTGGATTTCATTAGCTTGCTATACAAAATGGCCAAGTGTGATTTTTCCATATTGGGTCACATTAATTATTATAGTGATGTACCGATAATTGGATCTGTACTTAGTATTGGTCATTATGAGCCATTATGTTTTTAGTATTGAGTGACTGGTATTGGTAGGTATAGGTAAAAACTGTGGCAGATACTTCTATTCTTAACTTTTACTTACTTTATGTTTTGTCCTCCTCTAGAAATGTTAAACAGTACAAACTGCTTTGCTTTCGTCAGCAACATTGATGCTATATCGAGCTCCTAGAAGTACCAGAGTAACCAGAGAGCATGGCCATTTTCTAGCTCGAACACGTGATGAATTTTATTTATAACAATTATTTATTACTTAATTTAATTTTGTCGGTTGTGGTAGTCATGGTATCGGTATCTAGTTCGGCAGATACTCGAATTCTAAGTATCGGTATTGGATCGGATCGGATCAGCTAGAAGTGGTATAGGTACAACCTTGTAATAAGTGTACTAATAATGTCATTACTTATGATTATAATTTCCTTTAAAACTTTTTCGATTTGCATTAACATCTAGAAAAATTGGTTATTGCTAGATATCTAAAGTCAATATTGGTTATTGGAATTTTGGTAAAATTCTTTATTGATGCATTGCTAAATAATTATTGCTAATCTGTTCATTTATAGGTCACCAGTTTGCCCTGGAATGATGATGAAATTGCTGGTGAAACTTCATTGATCTGTAAACAATTGGCTCATGTTAATCATAATGGTGTACTTACCATTAACAGTCAGCCATCAGTTAATGGTATATCTTCAACAGATCCAGTACATGGATGGGGTAGTGCTGGTGGCTATGTGTATCAAAAGGTATACTTATTGCATATGTGACCAAATTTGCAAAAAAAGGGGACCTTTTTTCTGCAAAGTAATTTGATCAAAACGCTTATCTTTAACCACTCGCTATTTTGCCATTTCATGTCTAATGAAACCTCTTTCTGGATACTTATTTCTAAAAAATGACAGAATATACATGTAGCTATAGCAAGCGATTTAAGGTGAGAGTTTGATCGAAATTATTTTGCTGGAAAGGTCCGTTCAAACACCCCATTGCTATAGTCACTGTTATTATGTTAATTTCAAAGGCTTATTTGGAGTTTTTTGCAAGTCAAGAGTTTGTTACCTGTCTATTGGAAGTCTTAAAGAATTATCCACTTGTGAATTATCATATCATTAATAGAAAGGTACGTATGTGATATTCTAGTCTCAGTCCCAGCTGTACCCAGGTACATATAGTAGCATCTGACTGTGTACCAATTTATATGTTCCGTGTCATGTGAAGTCACATGTAAAAAATTAGTCAATGTAAATGTTGTATGTAGGTAAATACATTGTGATGTTTCAAGTGTTATGTGACTAGTCGACTAATCAATTATTAGAACTGAATGTGATCATTAATTCAGTATTATGATTTTGCACACAATGGTATGCGAGCTGATTGCCTGAAAACTTACATGAACCTTTAGATTTGTTGTTTCTTTGCTATGATAATCGAAGTAATTTTTAAAATAAATCATTTACTTTGAATGTTGCTACAAGCACCTTTGACCTAGCTTTAGCCATAGTCAGACACAACCTCAATAATTAATAGCATGTGGTGATGAAAACAAATGTGCATTCTGATAAATTATAATTACAACTAGTCAACGCACAAGAACTGTCATTGACAGCTCCAGATTTAGCTGATTAATCAACTATATAGTCATTTGTAGTAGTGGTCACGTGATATTTGGTCACATTTCATACTTAAATTTGATCGGTGTGCATGTTGAGTCACCACAACTATAAAAAATATCTTGTGTATTCACCAGATGTAAGTAGGCGTGACTGGGATCAAGAGTTAAGATAATTTTTCTATATTTCTTTACTTATGATATTTTCTAGGGTACACAAGATATTACCAACTGTCATCCACACAGTCCAATAGCTGTTACGTGGGGTGTATTCCCAGGAGCTGAAATTATACAACCCACAGTAGTAGACCCGGTCACATTCCAGTACTGGAAGGTATGAGAATGTGAATATATTTATATCTATATCATGTTTTGTATCATAGGACGAGGCATTTACTCTTTGGCAGACGCACTGGGGTTCACTTTATCCTGAGTATTCACAATCTCGTGAAATAATTAATTTCATACAAGACTCGTTTTATCTTGTTAATCTTGTTGATAACGAGTATGTGACTGGAAATATCCTTTGGAGATTGCTTGACGATGTGCTATTGAAGATGGGGAAGATTACTGAGAGGTTTGATGCAAACAAAAGTCAAGATGAACTAGAAAAATAGACAAATTCAGTACTCTTATAACATTATAAAAATAGATTTGTCTATTTATTCATTTTTTATAACATAATTATTATTTATTACAACTTTATAATCAGAGGGGCATCCTAAGTGTGTGACTAGAAATGATTTGTTTAACAAGAAACTTCAATTTTGGCATTGTCAAATACTTCTGTAGGAAGGTGTATGCTACTACATCAAACTATTGGTTGAGTGGTACAGATGTGAGTCATGTGACACCAAAGAATAATCAACAAAAATGGAAGCAAAAAAGACTGAAATACATGTATAATATACTGCGGTTGATTAAGAGGGGCGAGGTTAGTTATTACCCTTTCCAATTCTGATTTTAACAGCTGTCTATTTCTATGTCTGTCTATCCCTGTCTCTCTTTCTGTTTTGAATAACAGAATGAAAAAGCCGATGAAATATTTCATAGTATGTTAGAAAGTCGTAGAGTGCGACCCGATACTGCTATATATAATGCAATCATCAAAGCCCATGCCAAAACAGGAGATATTAAAAGTGCCTTTAAACTTTTCAATGATGTAAGTTTGTCCTAAATCACTGAATTATTGATTTTAGTCAATCATTTACAGCTAAAGAAAAGAAACCTTTCTCCATCTTATCATACATATTCAACCATGTTTGGGGCATGTTCCAAAGCTGGCCCAAAGGCAGTATCTATTTTGCACAAACTCATATCAGAGATAGATAGACGTGATGTCAAGTTAAATACGGTTTCTTACAATGCACAACTATCAGCATTAGTTCATTGTGGTCTTGTGGACAAAGTATTCGAGATGTTCAGTAGCTCTCAAATGCCATCCAGTAGTATCGAAACATTTGGGATACTTCTGCTGGCTACTGCCAAGGATACAAGTGGTGACGGATTAGATAAGGCAGTGCATATATGGAAGGAGATGTTAAATCAATTCCAGCCAAGTTTACATTGTTATAACACATTGCTTCTCTGTCTCAGAGAGGCTAGTATTCCTAATCATATGACCCAGTCATCTGATCATGTGACGGTTGTACCACATATTAAGGAAGAACATTCACAAAAATTTATAAAAGCATCGAGAATGGTAGCTTTAAAATTATATAATACGCAATGTGAAGATAAGTTTGTTATGAATTTGTACTTATCAGAGAATGTAAGGTGGATAGAACAAGAAACTGCTCATGAACTTTTGAAGTTGATGAAGTCACATGGTGTTCATCCAGATATAAGGACATACTCCTTTCTAAGCTCTCTGATGCTCGATTTTCAATATTTACTGCAGATGGCAAAGAAGAGTGAAATTGAAGTTGATCGACACATGCTTATGTCAGCAAGTCAGTTAAGAAGAATATGTCATGATACTGAAGGGGCAATGGTATGTTGATATCTTGTCATTGTGAAGTATTTCGGACATTAGGTTTTATTGGTCCAATGCAGGCAATTGCTGCACAAGCTAGACAGCTGAGCAGCACTAGGGGGGACACAAGCTCGCACAGTCTTGCTAAGCTTTGCAAAAATCAAGATGACATGATGAAGTTACTAGTTCACATGAAGGTATTATGTACATCGTAATATTGATGTTCAAGCAATTGAATTTTTGCTATTTCCTTTATAGAGCGCTGGCTCTCTTAACGATATGGATGTTTGGAGTATACTAGTAACTACATGCATAGGACAGAGGGACTACAAGTGCCTTCATGCTTTACTAAAAGTGTGTGTAAATAATATTGTAATTTTTAATTGTTACATTGTATCATTTCAGGAGATGAAGTACAATGAAATAGTACCTTCAAACAAAATTATTAATAGTCTACAGAAAACTATTATTAATCCTCCCAAAGTATGTGATGTTATCTTTATATTGTTTTACATTAATATATTATAATTGCATGTAGAATCGTTGGTTGCAGTTGAGTTTCAATGGATTCAAAGGTTACTACACACTATGGTCAAAATCATTTATAAATAATATAAATAATATTGAAACAACAGACAAAAAATTTATAAAACACTGAAAATTCAGAAGTTGAAGATGATTGTGATTATATACAATAGATACAATATCAATAAAATACAACTGAGTGAAGAAATGTTCTGCTGGAATGCTTTGCTTCAAATTCTTGTAAAATTAACTCAATTTCATTCTCCAAATCATCAGATTTACTCATCTGTATGAATAATCAAAACAAGTAATTAGAAACACCATTTTGTTGTGTTTGATTTCTCTAACCATTTCACATATTTCGTGTAAAAGAAAAGATCCAAATGTAGCCTCGTCATGATTGTCTTGTATGTTAATGTTAATAATATGTACTGGAGAAAAGCTTTCTGAACCACGAGATTCCAATTCTGAGTTGAAGGAAGATTATAGGTAAACAAGAATATTGTCATTAATTTTACCTTCAACAACTGCATCAAATATTCTCTCTTCTACAGTGAAAATTACATCAAATGTTTCACCATTAACGTCTTGAAATCTTTCAGGGTAAGGTTTGATACGTCTGTTTCTATCCAACATTCTCAGAATACCATTCTGTGTATATCTGGTGGATTAACTGGTTAAGAAAACTAGTTTGACTGGTTAATTAATGTAATATAAAATCAATATAAAATCAACACAACAAACAAACTAGGAATGTGCAATTATTTGAGTCAATAATAAACACGAATAATTATTAATTGAGTAATTCTTGCAAATGAAGTGGCATTTCCAAATTTAAGTTATTTTAATCACCGTAAAGTAATATATAAAATTCAGTGTCTGATTTACATCACAAACTAAATTTAAGGTTTGTAATCACATGACAGAGATGCATTTTCATTTCTGTTGCAGGTTATCATTTCACTTTGATCCTCTTACTAATTCCTCTTGTTCAGTTTTTTTTGAAGACAAGTGATCAACCATACTAAATGAACCACATGAACAAAACAGTCCAATTAATCGATTTAATTGCACATCCCTAATACAAATACATATTATTGTCTGTTCATGAGAATTAAAACCAAAATGGAGGCTGTTGTTGGCATAGTCTTCCCCCTATTAATTCTGTGACTTAACTGTATTCATAACTTGCACATCTGCCACAATCTACATGAAAGACATACATATTTATGATAATTATATTATCATAAAAGTAATGATCATTGACTTACTTGTGAGAGAGAACAGGGGGTGTGTAATGGTAGACCATTCATACAACATATAGTAAATTATACACAAAACTGATAGTAATAAAATAAAAACAACCATCTCTTGTAGTTCATAATATGGGATACAGATGAGGATCTCTTCTGTATAACTCATGATACATAGCTTCGTATGTGGTACCAAATGGAAAGGAAATAGGTTCATGAGCACTAGCACCAGGTAATTTGACCACAGAGCCTACACCATATGATTTCACATTAAATCCTTTTTTACTGTGATAATGAAAGGAAAGGTGAAAATGTATAATGATTATAAACATTAATTTTGCCCTTTATTCATGTTTGTATAATATAGAATTTGAGAAAGGACAATTGTAGCCCAGCCCAATACATTTACACATGTACATACGCAGTGTCAGCTCCGCCCAATTACGTCATTGTGTGGAGCCGACCACATATACGTCATGTGACTCGCTAACTAACTCGGTCTTCCATATATCCCACCAAATAACGGCCCTAAAATTATGTACTTGTGTAGCAGGTAGAAATCGTCACCACCCTTCCCCTCGACAAATTATGCCTTTTATAGATATAAGTTGACCACTTGTTTACAGTATTTTTGGCACTGACGCCCCGGCCCGCAAGACGGCCATAATACTCTCATTTTTCTATTCCACAAATAATCCAATCAAAATAATTTTCAATCTTATTAATATGATGTTATTTCTTTTAACTTAACATACCTCAACAAATGATGAGCTTCCATACTTCTGTTCTGATTGCTAGAACAAACAACAGCTATTTTTAATGACATTGTTCACACACAAAAAAAAAGAAGAAAAAAGAATTGATATACAAAGAAACAATTAAAAAAACAACAGGTGACGTTAGGTCTTGAAGTAGCCTATCGAATGAACCTGCTTTTTTGCACAGAGATGACAGTCCCTTAGAAGTCGAGTCGCCAGCTAAATTAGTAATTAATTAAATCACGTGATGTTTCTGCACGTGATCACCTCATGTTTGTATAATACCATGACTGAGGCAGTGTTGTTGTCACCAACCTTTCCTCCCCAAGCTGGGGGACCAGGGATGCTAGTTGGAGGTGGAGGTTTTGATAGAATTAGAAAGGGTTTGTTGAGAAGGACAGTTGATTATCATTGTTCTACTTTACGTTATTTGGAAGTAAGTTAAATACGTGATGGGCATTAAATAGAGAATTATCATAAAGGGGTCTGTGATTATAAATTATATTCAGCCATGTATGATAGTGATTATAAATGTGGTCCAGAGTGTTTTTAATCAAGTGGATTGTACATTTGATATTAAATGTTTACTAAATTAGGACAAGGTAATTATTAATCTAGTTTGCATAGTGTTGCCACACCCTCATGGAAAGACAGAGGGGTCTGCCGACATGACAAAAATATGCTGTAATTAGTTTTGACTAAGCAGTTGGATATTGTATCAGTGTCTCCAGTCTTTTTACTTATCTGAAACAAGAATAGAAAAACTAGATGGTATCAGTAACCCTTACCATATTTAGGCAGAGGGTTAGATTAGTTTGTGTGTCTGTTGCCAACCGAATAACAAAAATAAAATCAGAAGAGATTTGATTGAGGTAGTATCGTACTAATAGACCCAGAATTAACGGGGAACAAATAGGTATACACGAAATTTTCCAAAGACTTGTAAATATAATTAGTATGTCTTGTTCATAGCCTTTAGTATGACATGCTAAAAAGATAAGAACAAGCTGCCACTTTACATACAGTACTAATTACTATATACCACATATACATGAATACTAGGAAGTGTTTGTGTTTGATTGCTGAAAGTTTCATGTCTAAACTACTGGTTTTAATAAGTTTTATACCTTTAATATGTATATCCCTGTCATGATTTATTAATTAGTCTATAAGGTTTTTGTCCCCTGTCATTAGTAAGTCTTCCTATTATGAGCTATTAGTGTGTACTATACCTCGCGTACAGTTGGAGGAGTCTTGTCTCTAGAAATAGATGTAGGTGGCTTTTAGTAACAATGCAACCTTCTTGACTAGATTTGAATCTTTTACTTCCCAGGAAATTTTAAATTTAGACTCTCTGAGATCACTTCTGGTGCTTTTGCAGACAAATATTTGATATTTATTGAGCAGGTTTCATATTATAAGAATTTAGTAAAGGGGGTGGGTGGGGCAAAACAGAAAACTCTCCAGGAATAATTATTATTTATTACTTTATTCTCTTGTCACAGGATAGAAAATGGCAGAGAGACATCAGAGACAGACCAGTAATACAACCAGACACCTCTTATTTTAATCAGGTTAGCATTCCTTGTGGTTTCTAATTATAAGTAATGAAATTATTTCTTTAGATTGTTATTCCTCGTGGATTGGAAGAAAATCCAGTCAATGCAGTTACTACAAAATTTGTCAAGGCTTGTACAAATAAAGTCAGATCACCAATATTCTGTACCACTGTGAGTAATTCACTTTAAAATTGATCACTTAGTTAATAGTTCCTTTTAATTAGTGGGTACCAGATGGGCGTCGGCTTGTGACAGGGGCTGCTAGTGGGGAATTCACATTATGGAATGGTGTCAATTTTAATTTTGAATCTATTATACAGGTGAGTTGTAGTCTTGTTTAAATAAATGGATGAGAAACTCAGCCATTTGGGAAATAATGAATTTATGAATCATTTACCTTTAAATGCTCTCTATGCACCATTTTATAAGGAAACTAATTAAATATGGGTTTGTATATGGAGAGGATGTGTTTGTTAACTTACCAACTCTGGAAAGTGCCTGTGCTATACCATTTAGTCTACTAATATTATATTATGATACACAACGGGTATGGGAAAGCAATCATTCTCTGGTATTTTGCCGTTGGCGATAGTCATGTGAATGTGGTATGTAATCACATGACAAGCCGAGGCAGAAATTGCTACAAAGTAGTGCTGAAATGAATACTGCTTCTTGGTATTACGAATAAATACTCGAATATTCGCATCATAAATTGTTTGAATTGTTTCTTGTAAAATATCAAGTATTAGCTCACCATTTTGCTGTAAGTAGTTACAATAGATGTTTATAACAGCAACCTCTCTGTTTTTATTGTTCATTCTCTGGTATACAAGCAAGAAACTTCTCCGCCGCCATTTATTTTCCTTAATAATTGCATGTGTTTTGTTTTTGCACGTGCGCAAATGTTAAATGAATAATCGAATACCAAAAAATACATTCAAATACCTAAATAATGAACAAATATTCAAATGTTTCAATATTCGTTTCAACACTACTAGAAAGTCACCAGCGCTTTCTCACATGGTGAGTGGTAAGGCTGGACAAGACTGCCTAGATATCATAATTAGCTTCCTGTACAAAATGGTGGAATAATGAGTGTTTAATAGTAAGTATATAATTATTTCCCAAGTAACTGATATTCTTGTCGATTATCATAAATGGAATATTCCTGTTCATATACAGGCTCATGATTGTTCAGTACGAAGTATGAATTGGAGTCACAATGGCAAATGGATGGTGACCACAGACGACAGAGGATTTGTTAAGTATTGGCAGATCAACTTTAACAATGTACATACATTTCAGGCTCATAATGAACCTGTCAGAAGTAGCAGGTGGGATATTTTAGGAGGTTCTATAATATACTGTCACATGATTGTTATATATTGTCACATGATTGTCACATGTGGTTATGATACAATAATTATTAAGGCAATATTGCTTATAGTTCGTTTGCAAGCAAAGTGCAAATTTGATAATTTTTTATGGTTATGTAAAATATCTGAGCTGTTTGTGTTATAGTAGTACTATCTTATTGTAATACGTTGTCTTATTTGGTCTTGAGACAGAATGGAGTGATTAATGGACTTGTTATGTGATTTGCTGGTCAGAGAGAAGTACTTTTGGGAAGAAACGGATTATTAATGTCCAGTGTCCTGGAAAGTAACCAGTCATTTAACAAATCATTGTGGGTGTGGTGTGATGCACATCAAGATTTCGAACATCAATGATATATCATTATGTATTATCAGGACTAAGCGGTTGGGCTCCTCCCAGTGTTCTCTCTAGTGTTAGTTCAAACAGGGTGGGAAATAAGCCTACAACTGGTGATGAATTCTGTCACCAGTGCTCACAACTAGCATGCATTGTCATGTTAAAATCTGGTGCTCCTTAAGCTAATTTTGGTGCTCAAATGAGCACTGGAACACTGTTATTTCCCACTCTGATTTCAAAGGCATATATAGTTTCTTGTCCAGTAAAATTACAAAAAAACGTACATCACTTAAGATTTTTAAATGACGTTCCCTTTGTCCAAAATTCTGTTGAGAACACTGTGGCTAGGCTTCCCTGGTTCTCTTCTGGATATGTGACTGACAAACTAAATTCCAGTAACAGTAGTTAATTGTGTGTGTGTCATCATTATTTCAGCTTTTCACCGACTGATGCTAAGTTAGCCACATGCTCTGATGATGGTACAATAAGAATATTTGACTTCCTAAGTTGTACTGAAGAATTTCTTTTAAGAGGTACTCAAGAGATCGTTATCAAAAAATTATAGTATAGTCACATGATTGTCGTGTGTAGGTCATGGGGCAGACGTGAAATGTATTCATTGGCATCCTACTAAGAACCTTCTGGCTTCTGGTTCCAAGGACAACCAACAACCAGTGAAGTTATGGGACCCAAAAATGGGACAGAGCGTTTGTACAATGTTAGTAGGAATATATATATGTATGTATGTATGTTGTAATATCACTAATACGTGTTATGTATTGATGTGGTACCATGATTTATTCAATTACATATATTTTTGACGTAACAAAGAATCATGCTATGGAATGTATTGAAAATGTGTTGTATATTGTGAATTGAAATACACTTATTTATTTCATTTTTTAAAAGTTTTGTATATAACTTCAATAATGTATTAAGATATAATTATGTGTATAATTACAATTTAAAATATTGCATATTAATAAAATTTGATTTGTTGAGTTTTTTCCTGTTTGTGTTGTCTGTTCACATTCATGATGACCTCAAAATTGGTATGTGATGACTTTATATGTAATATAGTGTATAGTTTAATGTCATAAGGTTAATACATGATTATACTGTAACTCAATAATGAAGAAATGATTGAAATTTTAAATACACACACAAAAAAACAGGAGGACAACAATATATGAAAATAGTGCAGGTAAAAAGATTTTTGGTCATTTCAAACTAAAGTTATTAATATTTATCTGAGGTCATGGTGAATGTGAATGACCTTTAATGTATTATTATATATATATGATTGTCATTCTAGTCATGCACACAAAGCTACCGTGATGGATGTCAAGTGGAATGGTAATGGTAATTGGCTGGCGACTGCATCACGTGATCATCTTATTAAGTTGTTTGATATAAGAACAATGAAAGAATTGTGGGTATTGAAAGGACACAAGAAAGATGTTAATAGTATGCTAATTATACCTCTGTTGATAAACAGTGAGGTAAGGTGGGGCAGTTCCATTAGAGGATAATTCCGGAAATTCCAACCCTTCTCTGGCACTGTTGTAGACTAAGTTGGACTTATAAACTATTTATTGCTACAGTAACTAACACAAGATGCTGTTCTTTTTTATAGTATGCAGTAAAATCACAAATCCTTGTGATGCTGTTTGTAGTGTTTCTGGAATTGCCTCGTAATTGTCCCACCTTACCGACTTTCATATTATCACATGTCATCAAGCTATTGGCTATTGAATGTTAGTCATTGGCATATATTTTGTGTCTCTATCTCTGACTTCCCTAAATTGTTTGTTGTTTTCAAGCATCCATCACTAATATTTACAATACAGGTATTAAAATACATTCACATTCAGTTGACACTTATTTCATAATGTTAGATGCATGGTTGATTGCATAAGGCTCTGCAGGAACAATCACAAATCCTTGATACTGTGGTGCTTCTGGAATTGCCTCAGTAACTGGATTGTCCCATCTTACTTTATATAACTGTAATGTTATAACATATCAAGCTAGTGGCTATTGATTTTGTGTCTCTATCTATCTAAATTGTTTGTTGTTTTTAATCATCTATCACTAATATGTGTAGAGTACAATAGATATTAAAATACATTCACATTCACATTCAGTTGACACTTCATATAAAGCTCTGCAAAGTGTTATTATGATATGCAGGCATGGATTAGAAACAAAGGAAAACTAAAAAATTCAGGAATTTGACTATAGATTAGAAACAGTTATATAGGTTTGAAGAACTCAGATGGTAAGAGAAGTTGACAGAATGTCCTGAATTTGATCCTTAGTCAGATTCCTGTGTTCTCATGCCTGCATATCATTTACTGGAATATAGAGATTACTATTATTAGAAATAGCATGAGGTATTATTATTATCATGTTATTTTATTGTTGCTATAGCGATATCGTGGCATCCTGTTCATGAGTCTTTGTTTGCGAGTGGTGGTTCAGATGGAGCAATACTGTTTTGGATGGTTGGGTAAGTATTGAAATGTTGTTATAAATACATTCAGAACATCTACAAACTATAGAAATGGACGAGAGATTGGAGGTATGGAATCAGCACATGAGGGATTTGTGTGGAATCTTTCTTGGCATCCATTGGGTCACCTGTTGTGTTCCGGAGCTAATGATCATACATGGTGTGTTGGTGAATTTCATATAATATTATTACATGTATATATATCATAATAGTAAATTCTGGTGTCGGAACCGGCCTGGTGAAGAATTGAAAGACAAATATAATAGTTTTCATAATCCGTTCTTTGTAGGAGATGAAATGGGTCAGTCTTGGTTTATTTTTCAAATTATCTTCTTGTTTTATACCGTTTATTCCATTAGACACATCTTATCAGCTTCCTGGTATGGGATCAGGGATGACACATGGGAGTGTGTCTTTACCACCTCCCTCTCATCACACAAGTGATGCTGTGACTCTACCTCCACCACTTAGCAATACGTGGAAACCAAGAACAGAAAAGTATGAATATTCCATGATAATGAATTATTCATAATTTTCACCTTTGATAGCAATGATCTCTCTTCGACCGAACAAATACTCAACTCTCCTAAACGTGATGTTCCTGTTCTTGGAGCTGATATAATTGCTCAGACATTTGCTGGTAATAATCCAGATAAAATTTGGTACAATGCGAATAAAGAATTAAATTGTTATACAAGTGGCCAAATTTGGGTTTTATTAAAAATTTGTCTGAAATGTTTCAAAAACAATTGTTTCACACTAACTACAAATTATTCATTAACAATTGGCTAAATTTTGATTAATTAGGCTGAAAAAGGAAATCGAAAATGCTGATAGTCAATGGGAATCAAACCCAAGGCTGCTGACTTCATCCACCAGTGCTGGTAGTCACTGAGAATTGCACTGACTTCAGCCACCAGTGCTTTCACTACTTGTAGTTAGTCAGCAGGCTTGGGTTCAATTCTCAGCGACTACCAGCATTTTTCACTTTCCTCTTTTAGTATTTTCTATTAGCAAAGCATTAGAATTGTTAGTGATTTCTGATGATTTTCCATGTTGAGCGTAATAATCAGTGGCAGCCAGTCATACAGGACATCATCTGATAAATCTAGTGAATGTCCAGTAAATTGAAACTGAACTGTATACAAAGTATATGTGACATTGGGGAGCAGGACAAGAGTGTTGAAAATAGGCCAAAATATCCTGCAATTGGCTCACTATTTTCTTGCCCCTGATAATAATTAGTCTGAAAATGTGTTTTAATTATAGTCTGTTCATATTCACGATGACCTCAAAATTAGAATGTGATGACATTTTATATGTAAAGATAGTGTATAGTTTAATGTCATAAGGTTAATACATGATTATACTGTAACTCAATAATGAAGAAATTCAACACAAAACAGAATTGGAAGGATAATTATATGAAAATGGTGAAGCTAAAAAAGATTATTGATCTTCCAAACTAAAGTTATGAAAATGTTTTGGAGGTCATGGAGAACAAGAATGACCTTTAGGAATATTTTTTTCCTCATTTGGAAACAATATCACAGCAACAATTTTACAAGTCGTAAAATTATTTTCTCATTTTGTCTTTATTATTTAGACAGAAAAACGTTTGGTGACCATGCAAAAACATTTGGTGACCATGCAAGAACAGATTTTGGTTTCCATGGTAACAGAGAACCCCCAACAGAACTATTAGATCCTCTCAGAAGTAGGCGATTAAATAGGATTTATCATAATGACCTTTTAAAATATTATTATTTTTTTTAACTTAGTGGATAAGTCAGATAATTCGAATGGAATTCGACCACCCTTGTTAGGAGAACGCCCACCTTCTCCTCATAGATTTCCTGAGTATAATGAAACAAGGATCAAAGCGGAACCTCAAGGTATATTGTGTATATAACATTTGTCTGTCTGTGTACGTTTATATTTTTGTACCAACAAAATAATCACTCCATATAAGTAGTGTACATGTAGATTGTGCTACTTCTGTGCCAACAAAAAATACCACTCTGTATATGCATTGTATTGAAAGATACCATAGTTAGAAAGTTGATGTGATTGTGGTTCCATAATTAACCCACTCAAATATACTATGAGGAGTATTATATAAACTTTAAAGATAGACATAATTACATGTATATATATAGCCAAGGTGTGATTGTGGTACACAATTATGAAAGTTGACATAATTATATACCATTGTGGTTCCATAATTATGTATAAACAACCACTCCTATATGCAATTATAACAAAATGAGATTATGGTCCATAATATAATGAATAGGATTTGGATCATAAAAAGTACCTTAAGCGATTCTTAAATGCTTGATTTCTGCATGCATTATTTTCAGCGAATTTCTGAGACATGCTTAATAGTGTTGTACCTATATTGGTATAGGGAATTGTATAGGCGCCTATACCATGGTATAGGTAAATATAGGTATAGGCAAGTAGTATAGGGCAGATACAGATACTTTACAGACCAAGTTTTGAAACATAGTAATACTGTTTTACTGTAGGAAAAGATTGATACAACAGTCAGAATCATATTATTTGATCTATTTCCATATTTTCTAGTAGTTTGTGAGTTTCATTTTCCAACAGAAATGGCTATATAGAGCAGTGCTAAACATTAGTGATGCACATGAACATATACTAGAAAAAGGAGTGAACACTTGTACATGTATATATATATACACATGTGTATAGGTATAGGTATAGGTATAGGCAGTTTTAGTTGCCTATAATATCTGTATCTGAATTATAGGCAAAACCTAGTATAGGTACAACACTAATGTTTAATATGCCTAATACAAATGATCACAAAATATAATAATTTTTAGCGTTTAATAATTTTAGCGATTATTACGTTAGTTACTAAAATTGCTAAAATTAGTACACACAATTAAAAGTAAACTTAAAGTAATGTAATCAATATGATTTTAATTATACAGGTGGGTTTGCGGGTCGACCTCCTCCCCCTCCTTCTGGATATCGAGGTCCACCTCCTCATCCTCCTCCTCCTGATGATTACGGCAGGGGGCGTGGTTTTAATCGATTCAGTTGGCACAATCCTGACTTTCATTCAAGACATCCATCTTTTGATGAGGAGAGGTCAGTGAGTATTTTAGTCAAAAGAAAACTGATTTACTATTTATTTTTTATTTAGGTGGGGTCCTCCAGGAGGCAATCCTTATGTATATCGTCGATCTGATGTACCTCCTGAGGAATTCGGTGAGAATAGAAGACTCATTGATGGTCCACAAAGAGGAGAAGAATGGCCTACAGAACCTCGAAGACCCAGTGAAGATTTCCACAGTCCCATGTTTCGGGATAATCAATTTAGTCGTCAAAGGGATTTTCCTGGAAATCAGTTTGATCCCCCACAACGTGATCAACAATGGCAACCGTCAACACCTCAAAATCCATTGTTTCCTAATCATGTTCATGCATCAGACAGACAATGGTCTAATGATCATGGACCTAATCATCCTCATCATCATAAACCTGATGTTCCTCACAGCGATTTTCCTGATGAAGTACCGAACCAGTCTTCTCGTGATCCTCGTATGAGTACCTCCAGTGATCACAGAGGACCTCCTCTTCCCTCTGTTGATCACCGAGGACCTCTTCCTAATGATAGAGTACTTCCCCATTCACATGGTCCTCTAGAACCTTCTCATGATCCCAGAGGACCTCCTCAACCTTCTCATGACCCTAGAGGACATCCCCCACCATCTCATGACCCCAGAGTACCTCCCCCACCCTCTCACGACCCTAGGGGACCTCACCCTCAAGCTCATGACCCTAGGGGACCTCCCCCTCAAGCTCATGACCCTAGGGGACCTCCCCCTCAAACCCATGACCCTAGAGGACCTCCGCCTCAGGCCCATGACCCAAGAGGACCTCCGCCTCAAGCCCATGACCCAAGAGGACCTCCGCCTCAGGCCCATGACCCAAGAGGACCTCCTCATGACCCAAGAGGACCTCCTCCATCACATGATCCAAGGGGACATTCATTTGACCAAAGGAGATTTCATGAACAAAGAGGTCCTCAGGATATCAGGGGACATCCTCCACCTCCTCCTCCTCATGATTTTAGAGGACCCATTGATGAGACAAGAAGACAGCCACATGACCCTAGGGGACCTCCTACTTCCTCATATGATAACAGAGGACCTTCTGGTGACTTTAGGGAATATACTCATGACCAAGGTAGACTTCCACCTCATCATATGCATGACCAACGAGGACCTCCACCACCTCCCCAAAATCTGGATGTGAGACCTCTTCTTTCCCAAGATCAAAGAGGACCTCCTCCTCATCATCATAATCCACATAATGAACCTTTTCATGGACCTACCGACAGACATTATGACTCTCATCCTAACACACCCTCTAACCAGAACTTCCAAACCACAGAATACCAAGAACCTAATCAGCAGTACCCATCTGACCCTCGTATGAACCAACGACCACTATCTGATCAATTTCGAGGGCATGAAGACCGATTTCAGCAACCACCACAACAAGGCTATAACGAGTTTCAGCATCATCAAGGTTACCATGGTAACCAACCCCCACCTACAACCCACTCAGATGTTAATAGACATTATCAATCAGATGGTAGTTACCATAGCAACGAATCACATCATTCACATAATTCTAGTCACGGAGAATCATCTGGTAATGTGAGAGACCCTCGTTTTGAAAGGAGAGGCAGAGGTTGGTCTAATGTTCATCCACATAGAGGTGGAAATGAATGGAGGGATAGAAGGAGTGACGATAGGAGAGATACGAAGCATGAAGATGATAGAAAAGGGGATAGAGGACGGGGAAGAGGTAAGGATAACTCTCCACCTCGTAGAAAAAGCTTATCAGATGATAAGGATATTCCACCTTCAAAACGTTCACGAAGTGATGATAAACAATCCAAGTCTTCACGAGGGACAAAGAAGAAATGAATAAACATTTAAAAAATAATTATGTTTTGTAAGATTAATTAACCTGCACATTTTAAATTTCCTTATAATTAAAAAATAATTTCCTTTTGTAATACGGGAATGTACGGAACGTTTACGAGCCAGTTTCCCATTCCCGGGAACGCAAAACATTCTCGCATACAAACGAGTTGTGCTAAACAACCAGCTATAGAATGATAAGTTCTTTGAAAGATACTTTTGCTTGTTAACTGGTGAGTGTAGTTTAAATTATGTGTGTATAGAACCATGTAATTATACTCGATATTAATGATCATTAGTATGATTATTTGTACAGAAGGAAATTTTGTGTGTGTAACTAACTGTAAAGTGTGTGTAACTGTACAATTAAGTATATATATATATATATATATTATATATATTTATATATTTATTCATTTATTTGATTATTTATTATATAATTATATTATACATAATTTATAATATATTTTATCATTGAATTCTGTTAGAATTTGCACTTATCATTTGAAAGATGTCGTCTATTTATGAAGAGTCATTAGATAGTATCGGACAGATGGAGGATCTGCATTCATCTGAAGGTGATTCACAGTACAGTCCTCCACCACCATGGCAATTAATTGACCTACAAGACTGCCTGCATGATTCACCTCAATTTAGGTATGTGATTACCTTACACAGTGATTACAAGTACAAATTATGACTATTATTAAGAATATTTTTAGAATTGCGAGTATGTATTATCAAGAGAGTAGTATATAAGTCTGTATAGATCATTTATGGGTAATTACATTATAATCACATGTTCTTATTGTCATGAGAGTAGTGTTAAATATGTAAAATATTAATAAACACATGAGCTTATTATCAGGAGAAAGTACTAGTGCTAAAATTTGTACAAGCAATAAATGTCTGGGCAAAACATGGATTCGTTGGAAGATGTTATCAGCATTGTTTGCCAAGTGTCCTTTCAAAGGTACAAATATTAACCAACCACAACCACAATTTTCCAACTTTGTTTTCCTAAAATAATCAGACAGGAAGAAATATGTTTCATTTTAAGGTGATGTACCCACCTGGTGAAGATCAAACATTCATGTGATCACTTTAATATCTTCACATAAACACTTCACTGAACTTCAGAGCATGTCACAAATGCTGTGATTCTGTGTATATACTGTTACTACTGTAAAGATGAAGGAATGACTATTACTTCGACAACTAGATAGCTGTTTCTTTTTGTGTTACATGTGGCAAATCTTTATTGTAATAATTATTAGAAACATGCTAACAGACAGTATATATTTGAATGAAGTATAATGAATTAATGCTTTACATATTGACTTGTGTATTGTGTGTAACACAGAAGCCATAATTACATAGTAATATTTGTGTGTCAGACACAGATCTCTGGCTTTTATACTATCTTAATACTTTGTTTTAACATAAGAATATCAACAGTTAGTAATCTTTATTCATAGTGTGTATACACACATTCCTTATTAATAGTGTTTATATATATACACAAATGTTAAATCTCTACACACTTTAATTTATCTTCAGGCGTTTATTGGATGCCAAGGAGTATGAAATTGTGGATTTGGAGAGAAAGCTACAAAAGGTATTTTATTTAATTATAGCACATGTTTGTTATATAAATTATCACCCTCTTCACACATACTTAAGAAAGACATAGCGGTTGCTATAGAAACTTATTTTTTTTGTTTTTTTAGGTCGTACAAACCTGCTCAAAAATGATAGATACTGGTCAGGTGTATACAGAAAATTGCAGGTAATTGAAACTTTACATATAAATTGGTCATATATATGATAGTCATGTGATCTTACAGATTATTCACTCTGAGTTTAAAGGATTTGTCAGAACATTTTACACAATTGCCAAGTGTTGCAGTAAGTCTAATTTAATGTTGTTTATGAACATCCTTACTTCCTCTCTCTCTCTCTCTCTCTCTCTCTCTCTCTCTCTCTCTCTCTCTCTCTCTCTTTCTCTCTCTCTCTGTGTCTTTCTCTCTCTCTCTCTCTCTCTCTTTCTCTCTCTCTCTGTCACTGTCTCTCTCTCTCTATTTCTCTCTCTCTGTCTGTCTGTCTCCCTCTCTACTTTATTCATCAAAGAACAACCTCCTGAGAATATGTGATATATTTAATGATATTCAGTCATTCTACAGTGTAAGAAATACATTGGATATATAATTAATTATGTTAAAGTCTATATGGTTTATTCAGATCCTGTTTGATCAAGCTCAACGAACAGTCACAAAAGGTTTGAAAGATTTCTTGACTGGGTAAGTAAAAGTCATTCACATTCACCATGACCTCAGAAAATGTTCATAACTTTAATTTGGAATTACCAACAATCTTTTTACCTGCACCATTTTCATATAATTATCCTTCCCCTTCTTTTATATCAAATTACAATCCATTGCTTCATTATTGAGTTACAGTATAATCATGTATTAACCTTATGACATTAAATTATACACTATATTATATATAAAGTCATTACATCATAATTTTGAGGTCATCATGAATATGAACAGACTCTACAATAGCTAATGATTTCAGTTTCCATAGCTGATATCTATGTGCACATGTATGTCCAAATTCTAACCATTACTTCATTATTGAGTTATAGTATAATCATGTATTAACCTTATGACTCTTAACTAAACTATAATATAATTGTGTATTATGACATTAAACTATACACTATATTACATATAAATTCTGAGGTCAGACTTTACAAAATTACCTTTGTATATGGAAGGAAATAGGTTGTAAATTAATTTATACTGTGATGTCACTTCTCTTTGATGCTACCTATATACACTAGATGAATGTATATGTATATATAATAAGAAAAACCAAATAATAAAAATACTTTGAAATAATAATAATGAATGTTTAAAAATAAGTGCCTTTGGATCTTAACACAATTAATCCATGTTGTTTGACCAATCGCAACTGTCACATGGTCATTGCTGCATGTTGCCTAGCAACAGATTACATCATTTCATAGTGTGTATTTAATTGAAGAACCCTTCTAATAGCCTAGCTAATGATTATTATTGGAATTTCAATATATATATATATATATATATATATATATTATATATATATATATATAATATATATATATATATTATATATATATATATATACACAGTTTTTAATTGGAACATTCATTTTCTTTTCCACACAGCGAATTAAAGAAAGTTCACGACAGCAAGAAATCTTTTCATAGGACAAGTGAAGACCTAAACAAGTAAGTCATGTGATGTATCATGTGACACTGTATTTCATCATATGACCTTTCTTTAGTGTCATTCATAAAAATGCTAATGTCTCCAGCCATAGACCAGCTGAAGCTGATGAGGTTTGTCTGTTTAATAATTAGTTAATGGGAAACTAATTAAATTTGTATACAAGGAAAAGTCACTGAAGATCAGTTCAATATGTTAATCTAATTAAGCTCAACTACTTAGGTTTCAATTAGTGTTATACTGGTATAGGTGGTACCTATACTTAAGGCAGTGTTTCCCCCAGGATAAATATTAAAGGTGGGGAAGTGTATCAATGGTATATGACATTTGGTCAACAAAGTTCAATCCATGTTGTAAAACAGTGTTTGTAAGGATAAACTTTAAAATTAATGGGTGGGGAATCGCCATGTTACTACCCTTTGGGGAAAACAGTGCTTTAGGTATATATACATGTATATAGGTAAATGATATGAATATAGGCAAGTAGTATAGAGTAGACATAGATACTTTACATAATATTATCTGGTATCTTAAGTATAAGATGCAACTCTAGTTTAGATTATGATCTGATACATATAACGCAATCGCTTCTAATAATTGTGTATCTATTCTATTATAGATGAGTTCTCTATTACAAACTACTCAAGTTGAGTTCACTCATCAAGCTCTGGACTACAGTTACCATGTGTGTATCTGTATGTGTGTTTCTATTATCTGTTTGTGAGACTCTCTGTATGTATATGTCTGTGTGAGACTCTCTGTGTGTATATGTCTGTGTGTGAGACTCTGTTTGTATATGTATGTGTATGTACTAATATATATTATGTATGTCTACATATCTTTGTATAATATATATGAGGTATACCATGTGGTACATGTATATAGTTACTATCACTTGATGTATATATAATCCATGCAGGTGGCATTGATGTGGCATAGTACCCTAGCATAGTATCCTAGCATAGTACCCTAGCATAGTACCCTAGCATAGTACCCTATCATAGTATCCTAGCATAGTACCCTAGCATAGTACCCTAGCATAGTACCCTAGCATAGTACCCTAGCATAGTACCCTAGCATAGTACCCTAACATAGTACCCTAACATAGTACCCTAGCATAGTACCCTAGTATGTCTAGCAACCCGATATCAACATCAGTGCTTGACCCTATCATCATATATGTCTATGAACGCTTCAAAAAATATTCAAATCCCTCCTAAGTAACATATATTTGTGTATACACATCCTTTTTAAACTGAGATTTCTATAATTATGAATCTTAATTCATTATAATATTCATTAATTTGATAGATCAATTTAATATCGTGTATAAAAGGTCATAAAGTTATTGACAAGGTAATACATCACATACCTCAAGTCCTAAGCTAGTTAACAGGTTGTATCTTGTGTTATTACACAGCTTATATCGTTCCTTGGAGCTACGTCAACATTTTTTCATCAGGGATATGATGCTCTCAAATTACTAGATCCATTCATGAGAGGTGTTACAAGCGAGGTAAGGGATTTTGTAATTGTTTTGGGGAAAAATTGGAATGTAGAGTATGCTCTAATGAGATAATATTATAATACTGAAAATATAAATTATAAACACACATCTATAATGCAAGAAGACACAGTCCTAATCCTGGACTCATACCCATACATCTATTATACAAGACACAAAATCATCGGTGCAGTAGACAGAATATAATCATATACATATTACATACATGTACAGTTCTACATATACATGTACCACTGTACATGTATATGTAGAACTGTACATGTACATGTACAGTTCCAAATGTATATGTACTGTACATGTACATGTACAGTTCCAAATGTATGTGTACTGTACATGTATATGTACATGTACCACTGTACATGTACCACTGTACATGTATATGTCCAGTACATGTACACAGAACAGTTCAATAGTGTAGATGTACATGTATATTGATTTGAATATATGAAGAAAAGGTTTCCTTATGAATTCTTTGTGGTGATCATTAATTATTTGCTGATGTCTTTCTCATGTCTAAATCCTAACAACCTATAATAGCCACTCCTCTTCTTACCATTTAAAGCTTCTTGAGTACTTTTTCAATCTGTTTCACTTACAACAGCTGTTAGTTACAAATTGCTTTCTTCCTGTACTTCAGCGTGTGTAAAAAGAACACCCGCTGATACATGTTATGTATATATAATCCATGCAGGTGGGATTGATGTGGAATAGTACCCTAATAATGTACTTATGTATACATGTAAATGTATATTATTATATAGTTTGAATGTGTGGGATAGCAATCATAGGGATGGCCCATATAATTATGATCACATGATTGTCACATGACTAAATACATACTCCTGTTTCAGATGGATGATTTAAAGTCGCAATCTCAAACAGATATTAATTATATGCAGGACAGACATTCTCTAGTATCCAGTCAACATTTTCAAGTTAGTTAATTCACAATAAAATTATAATTGTTATTATTATTATTATTATTATTATACTTAATTAATTAGTTGGCCTGTTATAAATCATAAATTAAAAAATTTAAACTTTTATTTAATTCGAAAGGTGTTGGAATTTAGTTTTTTTGATAAGCTCATATGACATACAAGAGCTTCCATTAGTTCTGCACAATTGCTTCAGAGTAATGATTATAATCATCATCATTTTTATAAGTTAATTAATTACTATCAGCACACTTACCAGTAATGAGCCCCACGCTTCAAATCTTTATCATTACCAATTCTACAAACCTTCCTCATTATGTTCCATCGTGGGTTTATTGAACATATAATGACAATAAAATATTCTTTATTAAGAATGTTTCGACAAAAAGGTTTCTTCAGCAATCAGTAGTCTCGTATTAAGGAACAGTTACTCCATATTGGTATTTAGTCTCACAAACATAGAATAATTATTATATTATAATAATGTTTTGATTTAAAACATCTGTGAAAAAGACCTTTGACATTATTATCAAAACAAGAGCATACAGGGATATCAAAACTAAATAACAAAGTCATTTAATAACTATAACTCATACATGAGTATATAATATAGCTGTGTACATCATGGTTTGATATTTCCTATAATAAAAGCTACCACTCCATTAACAACTAGTTTACACATGTACTGCCGAATTAACACATCCCTGTTAGTACTAATTAGTAGTTTGGATGTGCATTAAATAGAGAAGAAAGTGTGAATTTGTAACACACAGTTATGTAATCACAGAGTAGTGTTTTGTTTAGTTGGTGGGAGGAGGGGGTTATTTGCACACACACCCCCCTCTGAAATTTGTTTACCAATATACACACCACAATAACCCTGTATGTCACTACCTCACACCCACCACCTCACCCCCACAAAGTTTTTCAAATTCAAGTTTTGCCTCCTCAATAAATGTGCTGTGCTGTGCTGTATATTGTTACATAGTTTACTACCAAAGATGATTATTAAGATGTTTAATTAAAATATTATAGTCCCTTGTAAGTACTAATTAGTATAATTTTATACCAAATTGATTATAGCAAGTGATGGGCATTAAATAGAAAATAAATTACTAATTTGTAAACAACAGTATATAACATATGTGTATAGTCTTAAAACTAATACCAATAATAAGCTGAGAGATAAGCAGTGCTCGAAATAACGTCCAGCAATTAGCCATTATTCAGACATTTCACCTCTCTGTCTGGACAAAATTACATTTGACTGGACATTTTAGTTATAATAACAATACGAACAATATGTACAGTATCATCACTTAATCATATATGTAGCCTAATGGGTTAATTCTATATCTCATAAGCCATAAATGGCTACAGTGTCAGTTTGTCAGACTTGAAAAATTTCACAACTTGCTAGTTAAATATTGTTTTGTCCAGATATTTCTGCTGGACACTTTCAAAAACTATTATGAGCACTGGTAAGTATATTCGTTGCTAAAGGCAAAACACAAAGTAATTGTACTGTTATATATGTAAGTGGTTTGTTTATACTTGACGTATATTACACCTTATGTGTTAGTACCATACCGACTTTATTTGCATACATTTTGGCGGTGTTTCCCCCATGATAAATACTAAGGGGGTGGTGGAGTGCATCAGTGGTACATGATGTTTGGTCAACAATGTTCAATCAACAGTATAAACTTTAAAATTAAAGGATGGGGGTCTGGGGGTCTGGGGGTCTGGGGGAGCGCCATGTTACCACCCTTTGAGGGAAACAGTTTTGGGTTTAGGTATCCCTACAGCTTCTATCATGTTTATTGATCATTATTTTTAATTATTCTTTTACATTATAGAACGGATCTCCTGAGATTCCTCTGGATAATCCCTCCATGTAAGCTATATGGTTACTATTAATGAATAAATAATTAATTGATTTTAATGAATAAATAATTAATTGAATAAATAATCGGTTTTATACATACACTCCCTCAGACCAATTACATTTAGCGGTTATTTGTTCAAGAGAGGTAGCAGTGCTTTCAAGTTATGGAACAGGTTAGTTATTAAAAACTAGTTTAGATTTTATTATTGTTATTACAGGAGATATTTTGAATTGAGAGAAAACAAAATATTTTATCTCAAGAAGGACTCAAACAATGTGAGGATATATTCACTAAATACACTTTATCATAATAAAATAATAAAAATAGAACTAAACATAATGAGGCAAGTCTGAGAAGATGTGGTTAGAAAACCTCTCAAAAATCCTGCAATATCTCTTCTCTTTGCTCAGCAGTCTCCACAGCTTTTATCACCCTCTGTCTCTCAAATTGTACATCTCTTTGCCATCTGTCTATTACGAGCTCTATCAGCTTTTCGTTTACTGAATCGCATTCCTCTTCAGCTTGTTTAGCTCTGTCCCTCATGTGGCTTTCGAAATTCACAAATCCGTATAAAAAGACATCTATGGAAACTACAAATGCATATACATATGTATAGACTTTTCACTTAGCTGATAAATGTGGGACTCACTCAGGCTTGCCCATTTATGATCCATCTGTCTTACTGAACATTCACAATGACCTCAAATTAGTACTATTAACCTTATAACATTAAGGACTGTACATATTATATATAAGTTATTAAAATGTAGTATAATCATGTATTAACCTTATTACATACTACTATACACTAATATAATCCTTATAAAGTTATACTTGAGTATAATTTGTGAGATCAAAGTCTAAAGGTCATTGTGACTTCAGAGAAATGTTCATAACTATCCTTTCTGTTCTTTTTCAATCCATTGCTTCATTATTGACATGTATTAACCTTATGACATTAAACTATACACTATAGTACATATAAAGTCATTACAACTAAATGTCATTCACATTCACCATGACCTCAGAAAAATGTTCATAACTTTAGTTTGGAATGACTAACAATCTTTTCACCTGCACCAATTTCATATAATAGTCCTTCCCGTTCTTTTTTGTGTATGTCAAATTTCAATCCATTGCTTTATTATTGAGTTACAATATAACCATGTATTAACCTTATGACATTAAGCTATACACTATATTACATATAAAGTCATCACATCCTAATTTTGAGGTCATCATGAATGTGAACAGAGTATTTTGAGGTCATCATGAGTGTGAATAAACTTTTAAAATTAGTATTCTATTCAAAGTGGTTTCTTTATTGTGTAATGATCTAATCACTGAAATTGAATACTGTTTTATTAATCAGTAATGTCTTGTGTATTTTAGTAAATACACACAGTATGTTGTCATTTCCTATGACTGTTTGATCTTCATAGCAAGGGGAATATCACATGATGTACTGTGCTATTATGTTTAGGAACTTACTGTCAATACACTGTTTAATAGCCTACACTTAATACATTATCAATACACTGTTTATACACTATCAGTGCAATATTAATACACTATTAGTATACTTTTAGTATACTATCAGTGCAATAGTAATACACTATTAGTATACTTTTAGTATACTTTTAGTATACTATCAATGCAATAGTAACACACTATTAGTATACTTTTAGTATACTATCAATGCAATAGTAATGTATACTTTTAGTATACTATCAATGCAATAGTAATACACTATTAGTATACTTTTAGTAAACTATCAATGCAATAGTAATACACTATTAGTATACTTTTAGTATACTATCAATGCAATAGTAATACACTATTAGTATACTTTTAGTATACTATCAATGCAATAGTAATACACTATTAGTATACTTTTAGTATACTATCAATGCAATAGTAATACACTATTAGTATACTTTTAGTATATTATCAATGCAATAGTAATACACTATTAGTATACTTTTAGTATACTATCAGTGTTGTCAATAGTAATAACACTATTAGTATACTTATAATAGTAATACACTTTTAATACATCCATACAATATAAATATACTATTCCTCTCTGTCTCTCTTTGTCACACATAGGAATATGGTGTAGTGGCAGATGATCTTAGAATATGTACAGTGAAACTAGCAGATGAATTGGAGAGGAGATTTTGTTTTGAGGTAGTGACACCCTCCAGGTCATGTATGTTACAAGCTGACTCAGAAACTATCAGAAGAAAATGGGTTATGTATCTAGAGGCAGGAATAGCACGAGCTCTGAGAGTCACTAGTAGTAATAAGGTGATTTTAATAACTATTAATAACTAAATACAGTCACTAGGTATATAGTAAGTAAATAAAGTGATTTTAATAACTATTAATAACTAATTACAGTCAATAGTCACTAGTATAATTACAGTCACTAGTTAGTAATAAGCTGATTTTAATGAACTCTTAAGTCTCTTGAGACTGAAATTTACTGGTAATGAAATTAGAATGCAATTGATTCATTATCATGATCACACTTATTTAATTAAAGCTAATATTAATTGATTATAAATTAATTAATTATTAGATACACAATTATACATGTACGTACATGTACATGTACATGTACATTAATTTTACTGTTTATCAACCTAATTAAAGGAAACTTCCTCATTTTGATTTTAAATTTATTTTTACAGACAAGAGAAGCTAAAGAATCAAAACGTCGTTCATATTTGCCTCCAATGGTTGGTGACATGCGTAATTTTCATAGAGACTCTCCTCTTCTTGTGAACAGATCGGACACACCCTCTTCTCTAAATTCAAAGTGAGAATTAGTAAAGGAGGTTTATATTACATGTATATAAATGTTCATAACTTTACTTTTGAATGATTGATCAATAATCTTTTTACTTGTATCATTTTCATATAATTATCCTTCCCGTTTTTTTTTGTGTATATCAAATTTAAATCCATGCTTCATTATTGAGTTACAGTATAATCATGTATTACCCTTATGACATTAAACTATACATTATATTACATTATATTACATATAACATCCTAATCATGAGGTCATAGTGAATAGAAACAGACTATAGTATATTTGTATTACTGTTATGTCATAGTTATTGATATATACATATACACTCATCTTTGTTGTTTAGTTTATCATATGGAATTGACTTTCTTGAAGTTTCTGGTAATGACAGATGTGCAGATTGTTCATCACCCAATCCTAAGTGGGCTAGTCTCAATCTTGGTATAGTGTTATGTATTGACTGCTCTGGTATACACAGGTAAGACAACAGACCACACCCACTATAGAATTGTTCATCAATCATCACCCAATCCTACTTGTGTAGGCATATAATTGGTGTTTAATTTTGTTGCTAAGGTACCATCCCAATCTTGTTCCTGTGCTTTTTTGATTTTGATATCCCTATATCCCTTTCATAAAATTTGTTTTAAAAATTATACTTGTGTATTGACTGCTTTGGTAATATAACAGACCATACCCACTGTATAATGATAGATCGTCATCACCCAATCTGTTTTGCAATTAAGACGATAATTTCCTGTATTTTGAGTTTTCATTACAGGTTTGCTCATTTTCATTATTATATTACAGGAGTTTAGGGGTACATATATCAAAAGTACGCTCAGTGACTCTAGATGATTGGGAGACTGAACATCAAAAGGTTCTCATTAATATTCATAGCAATTAATTAATAATCATTAATATTAATTATAATTATAGATTATGTGTTTATTGGGTAATGATCGAGTGAACTCTATCTTTGAATTTGACATCCCTTCTCACGTGAAGAAACCAACAAGTACAACAACAATGTGAGTTAACATATCAAACCACTTTAAAATTCCATTTACATTATTTTGGAAGCGCCAACAATCTTTTTTATGGCCCGTAGGGCCATCCCTATGATTGCTTTCCCACGGGTTTGATGTATGTTTATATATATATATATATATAATTATATATAATTATATTCTTGTGTCACTTACGCGAGTATGCGTTGTATACGTAGTTAAGGAAGTTACGTCATTCCCGGGGGCTCGGTCAATTAATGGGCATGGCGCATAATAGAACGCGCGCTCTACAGACAAGAGTAGAAGAAAGAAAGCTGTAGCTCTACTAGCTTATTTAGAAACTGGAACTAATAGCTGGCTATTCTTCCTGAAATGTATTTCTAAAGTTCTAGAAGGTCTTTAAAAGGTAAGGAGAGTAGATAATCGAAATAATAACTATAATAGGCTGTTGTGTTTCAGGCATGATAAAGTTAGCCATGATTACTGAATGCTGGACACCACAAAGCAATCATAGGGATACTTTTTTCTCTATATACACTTGTTTTTCCTGCATCATTTTCATATAATTATCCTTCCCGTTCTTTTTTGTGTATGCCAAATTTCAATCCATTGCTTCATTATTGAGTTACAGTATAATCATGTATTAACCTTATGACATTAAACTATACACTATATTACATATAAAGTCATCACATCCTAATTTTGAGCTTATCATGATTGTGAACAGACTTTACTTTAGTTATAAGCGTATAATATGCCGGGTAATTATATTTTGTTTTAAGCTTACTAAAAGTGTTTTAGGTGGCCATTATAGGCCAATGTTTGTCAAAAAGATGGCTGGATAGTTGCTATATTACATATAATTATAGTTATAGTTATAGTTATTATAGTGGACTTATAATATAGTTTTAATTTAGTTAACTAAAAGTCAAAATGTCTTACAAACACTCAAAACCACACCCCTTTTTAGGTCAGAGCGAGAGGAGTATATCAAACTTAAGTACGTCAGTCGTGCTTTTGTCCATCCTCATCCTGATTTTGTCAGACCAGAAATTCCGGTACCCCCTCCGCGAATACAAGGTACCTTGCTGCGATCTGCTGCCAGATCACCTAAACTTGCTGGTCGTATTGCTCGCCCTCAATCAATGTCAACAGGTCTTGACTCTCACAGCACTCCCTCATCTCCTGTTCCCATTATGCCTTATAGAGCTCCTTCTATGGTATCCATGCCAACCAGAGATTCATTTGGTAGTGGGCTTAGCCTACCTCCTAATAATATAGAACTCCTAGAGGCAAACTGGAAAAAATTAGAGAAAAGTGGAAAGTTACAGCAATGGAATTTGACTCGAATGTATCGTGTGGTTAAGTCTCCGAAAAAATCCTTCTCTTTTACTCGATTTACTCGTCCTGGTAGTTTCAGACGGAAGAAATCTCCTCAAGTACACGATGGAGAAATACTTCATAGTGACACCGAATTAGATGATGTATCAACCCCTTTACTAAAAGACAACTATAGATCATCAGTATCTCCTAACTCACTAGAGAGACCTCGAAAACCTCCTCGTACATATACCACAACGCAAACAGACATGGATATAAATAAATACACTACAAACTCACATTTGGCTGATGATTTCTCTTCAGATCTTCTCGATACCCTAAAGCGACTTGGAAGTGTCTACAGCATCACAGGAATGGGAACAGAAACTAATACTGAAAATGAGAACTCTACAAATGTAGACACAATTGAAACGAATAGCGAACATCGTAAAATCCATCGTTCTGTCAGTGCCGTTGAGTCTTTAAAGCAACATTTACCTAATGACAGTTCTAGTGAAAAAGATATACCCAAAATTGCTGTATATGATGAAGATAATCAGTTGTCTATACAAAAAGAAAGCCTTAATCGAGAGATGTCTCATTCTATGAACTCACTCCATTCTCTTAAATTAGACGATGAGTCTGTGAAAGAGATGTTTGACACTTTGAAATCTACCACCCCTATACATCAACCACTTAATAAAGATGTTCATACGAATGGAGAATGCCATAACAATACTGAGATGAAAAATGATACAAACGGCTATATTAGTGAAGAGTTTGAGCTAGGAGAAGATATTAATGAAGGGGTGGAGTTAGAGGACCTTATTGAAGGTGGACTAGAAATCGATGGAGTTGACTCAAATGAAAATTTTAAAGATGATGACGACACAAGTAGTCTTGACTCGTACCAATCTGCTGAAGATCAGGATGAATTTTATCCTTCCTCGACAATCACGCCACCCATAGATACAATTAGACCTGATAGTGTAGCTAGTGATCTATACCACACTCCCCCAAACTCAATGGAATCATCCCCCACCCTGTTATCTAATATTGATCAAGCTCAAGTTACTAATATAGGTTTGGCATTGGGTGTAAATATCTTATTAGAAGACACTCAGTCCTGTGATGATACTTGTCATTTGCGTGATATCAGTAATTTAACGGTTATTGATCCACATGAAGACGAAGAGCCTATGATAGACTATAATACTCTCACACTCACGCGGGAAGCAGGCCTCCAGACGCCCACACGACAGGCAAATCACATGACACTCACACGGGAATCAAGTAACAAGATGCTATTAACGCTAGATGTAGATCCTGATGGTGGTACTCCTCTAGAGCTGAGTACTGAGAGTACAAACTCTGTTGAAGACGGAGTTTTGAAAAGTCAAGTTTTGGATAATGGTTCAGTTGAAGGGGAAGATCTCCATGGAAATGAGAATAATGATATAGAAAAAAACTGTATAGATGAGATTGATGACATCATTATGCCTGATACTATAACACCAACTAAGGTATTCTATGATAGAATAATATTTATATATTTTGACTATCCAGACCAAATGTCACAAAGTGTGTGTTACTCTGCCATTTTGTACAGGAAGCCAATGAAGTTTGTTCTCCAGGAAGATCAAATTCTTTAGTACCAATATACATATACATGTATGTTGGCTTCCTGGGGAATAGCAATTAAGTGTTTAAGTATGTATATATACATGTACCACGAGTGATTCTGTTGTCAAATCCAGAAACTTGATATCTAGGAAAAGCAGGTGCTGCTAGTTCATTAGAAACCAATAAAAATGTTTTTTATAGTGCATAATTATCAAACCACATTGGGACATAAATACCAGACAAGTTAATTGAGTTGGTCACCGTTCTCAATATTAATCCACAATGGCATTCTTTGTAGTACAGTTTAAGGTAGCAGGTGTGCCTACCTTAATATTCATAATTATAAAACACCCAATAATTAATTACCATTTATGACATTATGTATTTGTACTATTAGACTTGATAATTTGGTACAACTGTTAATTATAATTGTTTAGAGTTTGACACGTTTTGAAGCATGGGCCAATTTGGCTCAACAATAGTTAGTGTGTGCGCCATTGGGAATACATCTTGAGCCAATTAACAAAGATTTAATGCTGTTAGTGACAACATAATCATAATTAACTGAACCACTGGCCCAAAGCTGTGTAGTGCCAAATAAGAAGCTCTTTGGGCCACTTGTGTGCCATATAAGCTTATAAAAAACACTGTGTACAACAATTTATGTATGATTTTTCAATGGAAGTATTCCCCAGTTCATTATGGGTATTATGTGGGTCGTATCAGTCAGGAAGGATTCATGAATCAACTGCATTATGACATCATCAGTACCTAAGTTTACATACCATGATGGAAGCTACACTTTAATAAGATGATAGCGTACTCCTAAGTAATAGTATAGTGCCACATGTACTCTGTACTGTAATGATAGTAATGTGTGAATTCCCTTTATTGTGATAAAGTGTGAAGTCAAAGGAAGTATAGTAATAGTATGTAAACTTAATAATGTCAGGTAGTGTATTTTTAAAATAATAACAATTCAATAATATATGTGATTTTAAAGGTAAGTGTGTAATGAAATTAACCTTCTATATTAGTATATTACTGTTGTATTAACCTTCTTATATCAGTATATTAACCTTCTCTATCAGTATATCAACCTTCTCTATCTGTATATTAACCTTCTTATATCAGTATATTAACCTTCTTATATCAGTATATTAACCTTCTCTATCAGTATATCAACCTTCTCTATCAGTATATTAACCTTCTTATATCAGTATATTAACCTTCTTATATCAGTATATTAACCTTCTCTATCAGTATATCAACCTTCTCTATCTGTATATTAACCTTCTTATATCAGTATATTAACCTTCTCTATCAGTATATTAACCTTCTTATATCATTATATTAACCTTTTTATATCAGTATATTAACCTTCTCTATCAGTATATCAACCTTCTCTATCAGTATATTAACCTTCTTATATCAGTATATTATTAGTATATTCATTTTCTAGTTCATATTTGAGTGTTCATTAAGTGGTGATTTAGGTGGTATCTTGTGTGGTATTGCTCATGGAGGGCTCATCAATACACCAGACCCAGAAGAGGGGAACAGGTACCCCATTCATCAAACCTGTATCTCTGTAAGTAATTATCTATTAGATATATATATACCAGATCCAGAAGAAGGGAACAGGTACCCCATTCATCAAGCCTATGTAGAAATAGTTGGGTATGAACGGAGGAGTCTATTTTTACTCACTGCATTATTGCTACAAGATAAATCTAGCATGACTAATGTATGTTTGTGGTCTTTTTAATGAGTTGTATTTAAGTACGTCAAAGTGACACCGATTTATTAAATATTCATTGACATTAATTCATTAATTATTCATAGTTTCATTCCCTAGTAAGCACTCCCATACAGACATATTGGCTGTTTACATATCATGAATATACTTAGTGTAGAATTGTCACTGTTCTTATTCATTTTTGGATTGTTACTTAATGCAAGGAGTGACAATATAATCATAATTAACTGCGTCACTGTTACTACAGGGTAATGAGACAACAGCAGAATTTGTTTATCAAAATGGAGGCAAACTAAATGTTGTTGACGACAGGGGCTGTAGTCCTTTGCATTTAGCTGTGCTCAATGAAGATGCAAGGTATGTCATGTGTTTATCATGTGACAGATTTCTAATTTTTGTTTGGTTTTATTAGTCTTGCAGCTATTTTGATAAAACGAGGTGCTGATTATCTTTGTCAGGACAAAGACGGGAAAGATCCATTAGCTTATGCACTTGAAAGAGAGAATGCAGATATTGTAACATTGTGAGTAAATTGAATATATCATGTGATAATGTACTGATGTCACATGATCACAGGTTGAAATTATCAAAAGTTAATGAAGAAGCTAAGGAGCATCAAGAGGACCAAGAGTCAAATAAACTAAGTGAGTCTAATTAGGTGGTGAGGGGCGGGGCCTGATATTCATTGAGGTGGTGAGGGGCAGGGCTTGTTATTCATCAAGTGTAATTAGGTGGTGAGGGGCAGGGCTTGTTATTCATCAAGTGTAATTAGGTGGTGAGGGGTGGGACCTGATATTCATTGAGTCTAATTAGGTGGTGAGGGGTGGGGCCTGATATTCATTGAGTCTAATTAGGTGGTGAGGGGTGGGGAGACCTGATATTCATCAAGTATAATTAGGTGGTGAGGGGTGGGGCCTGTTATTCATCAAGTGTAATTAGGTGGTGAGGGGCGGGGCCTGATATTCATTGAGGTGGTGAGGGGCAGGGCTTGTTATTCATCAAGTCTAATTAGGTGGTGAGGGGTGGGGAGACCTGATATTCATCAAGTATAATTAGGTGGTGAGGGGTGGGGCCTGTTATTCATCAAGTGTAATTAGGTGGTGAGGGGTGGGGCCTGTTATTCATCAAGTGTAATTAGGTGGTGAGGGGTGGGGCCTGATATTCATTGAGTGTAATTAGGTGGTGAGGGGTGGGGCCTGATATTCATTGAGTGTAATTAGGTGGTGAGGGTGGGGCCTGTTATTCATCAAGTGTAATTAGGTGGTGAGGGGTTGGGCCTGATATTCATTGAGTGTAATTAGGTGGTGAGGGGTGGGGAGACCTGATATTCATCAAGTATAATTAGGTGGTGAGGGGTGGGGCCTGATATTCATCAAGTATAATTAGGTGGTGAGGGGTGGGGCCTGATATTCATTGAGTCTAATTAGGTGGTGAGGGGTGTGGCCTGATATTCATTGAGTGTAATTAGGTGGTGAGGGGCAGGGAGACCTGATATTCATTAAGTGTAATTAGGTGGTGAGGGGCGGGGCCTGATATTCGTTGAGGCTTACAAGCTACAACTATTGTCAATATACATTGTATAATGACTAGTATTCAACTGTACATGTACATATTACATGATTATACATTCAGAGGGTTCTAGTGTACATGTACATATTACATGATTGTACATTCAGAGGGTTCTAATCTACATGTACATATTACATGATTGTACATTCAGAGGGTTCTAATTAGGGCTGGGACGAAGGTAGAAAAACAACCTTCGAAGCTTCGTCAGCAAAAATGAACGAACCTTCGAAGGTTCGCACGTGTTATTATCAATGTTGCTCTTACCTTGTTTGGCAATATAATGGCTCCAAAACTGGATTATTGCTTTATAATAAGTACTAGTCTTGTTCCTGTCACTATTTCTACTTGGATTTAGCATCGCTTGAATGAAAATTTAGGCAGAAACAGCCGACAACTCAGCCTCCACTTTTCTTGGACACACCCACAATTTTAACCACACATTTAGATTGCAAAAGTGCGCATGTGCAAACATTGAAGTGGGCGTGGCAGCGAAGCTTCGAATGGAGAAATTTAGCTTCGAATGCACAGTAAACGAACGAAGGTTCGAATATTCGAACCTTTTTCCCAGCCCTAGTTCTAATGTACATGTACATATTACATGATTGTACATTCAGAGGGTTCTAATGTACATGTACATATTACATGACTGTACATTCAGAGGGTTCTAATCTACGTGTACATATGACATGATTGTACATACAGAGGGTTCTAATGTACATGTACATATTACATGATTGTACATTCAGAGGGTTCTAATGTACATGTACATATTACATGACTGTACATTCAGAGGGTTCTAATCTACATGTACATATTACATGACTGTACATTCAGAGGGTTCTAATGTACATGTACATATTACATGATTGTACATTCAGAGGGTTCTAATCTATGTGTACATTGAGAGGTTCTTATGTACATGTATGGTGTACATTGAAAAGCGAGTCACAGGAATGTAGCCACTTTAATTAATGGGTGTGGCTACAAAATAACATCAACTTTGTTCAGAATTTAACTCTAGCAACAAGAAACCCTATGGTTCGACCATGCTTACGTTACAAACATACTATACTATACTATACTATACTGTATCTCTTGGCTGTGTTCCTGTGACTAGCTGAAAGGTTCTTGTGTACATGTACACATGTACATGTACATTGAGATGTATGAAGAAATTAAGTGATATTTAGGTAGTTACAGCATAGACTCATTAGTACCCTAACCCTAAGACTTAAAGTGATGATAAGTCACATGGTGGTCATATGACCTTTGTTGCTATTTCAGTGGAAGAAACAATGGCAGGTATTTACAAAGATTTCTCCATGACAGCTCTTATTGATCCAGAAAGAATGAAACGGAGATCATTATCAAGTACTAATTCTACTCCCTCAATTGATGAATTCATCAGGACGAACAGTGCTCCCATTTCAACTAACGGCAGTGACTTTAACCTGACCACATCAACTAGTAACGGATCATCACCTTTATTAACTAAGGAGTCAAAACCCAATACATGAATCATTCACAAAAATCTGCTATTCCGTGTGGTTGTGTGTGTATGTATTTATTAATCTTGTCTTGTTTAAACTGAACGGTGTTAACATTTTAATTTTATTTTTTAATATTTCTAATTATTCACACTATAATAATACTGCATAAAATATTATATTAGAAGCTTGTAAACTTATTAAAATCAATTTCAAATCACATTTGTAGATCTACACACCACTGACTAACCAACAAACCATCCATTAACTTTCATACACTATAATAATTTATTATTTAGTGGTTGTTCTTTCAAACTTTTTTTCAGTCAACAAAATACGGTAGCATTAGTAACATTATAAATAATAATAAAACTTTGCAACAATCCAAGTAATATAGACATTACCTTTGAGTAGATGTGCATAAACATTACATGTGCAAAAATTACGCACTGCATAAAAATACATGCATGGGCTTAAAACACACATGCATGCATAAAATGATCACTGAAAAATTAAAGTGATAAAAAGAGCATGCTTTAAAACTACAGCATGTCGTCCAGAAGAAGTGAGGAAAGAAACAGTTCTAGGATGAAGTGGAAATGGAATATATGAATTATTAATATTCAGTAGCTTGTTTACTCTCAATGTAAAGTGAAGTTACTTTAAAATAGATGTCTGATGATATAACATAAATGTCTTCAAGACTAGTAAAGTTTGGGTCATTCTCCTTGTCTATTCCAGCTATTAGTACACATATTCCAATCCTCCAGCTTTAACCCACAGTGTGCTACAAACAAAAACTTTTTTATAACGTCATTTCACATTTTTAAATAAAATTATAATTACCTGTAGGGTAAGTCTACAACATCCACTTCTAGCCCAAAATCTGTAACAACTGAAGTGCTTACAGTATCACAAGGTCCAATTTCCAACTCTTTTCCTATAACTTCCTTGTTCAAGCTGTAAAAACACTGTAGCTGTTGATGACGCATGACTACAGTAAGTTTCCTAAGCAGACTGCAAGGCCTTTGATGTACTTATTCTTTGCTTCAAATCTCATAGTCCAATGACAAATTAATGAACCAAACCTTGACAAAACAAGATACACATGTGCATGAAAATTGAGTTGTATACTATACATACATGTACTCACTCCATCATTATTCTTGGTGTATGACTAAAAGGTGCATCTTAGGTATTACAGTTTGGTTGGGATAGAAAGTAGTCAGATGATATTTAATCAGTTCATGTAAAACACCAGGAGTGTCATCAGTAATTCATCTAGCAAACAAAATATCCATGATATCAATCAAGGACAGAATAGTTGCCATTTCAAGTTATGTTCTGGAATTTGGCTACCAATAAAAACTGCATTGTGACTGATCTGGTGACTGATCTGGTAACCGATCTGGTGACCAATCAGGTGACTGATCCGGTCACCGATCTGGTAACCGATTTAGTCACCGATCTGGTGACTGATCTGGTGACTGATCTGGTGACCGATCTGGTAACTGATCTGGTGACCGATCTGGTAACCGATTTGGTGACTGATCTGGTGACTGATCTGGTGACCGATCTGGTAACCGATCTGGTGACTGATCTGGTAACCGATCTGGTACCCGATTTAGTCACCGTTTTGGTGACCGATCTGGTAACCGATCTGGTGACTGATCTGGTAACCGATCTGGTAACCGATTTGGTGACTGATCTGGTGACTGATCTGGTGACCGATCTGGTAACTGATCTGGTGACTGATCTGGTAACCGATCTGGTACCCGATTTAGTCACCGTTTTGGTGACCGATCTGGTAACCGATCTGGTGACTGATCTGGTAACCGATCTGGTAGCCGATTTAGTCACCGTTTTGGTGACCGATCTGGTAACCGATACCGATTTGGTGACTGATCTGGTGACTGATCTGGTGACCGATCTGGTAACCGATCTGGTAATTGATTTGGTGACTGATCTGGTGACTGATCTGGTGACCGATCTGGTAACCGATCTGGTACCCGATTTAGTCACCGTTTTGGTGACCGATTTGGTAACCGATCTGGTGACTGATCTGGTAACCGATCTGTTAACCGATTTGGTGACTGATCTGGTGACCGATCTGGTGACTGATCTGGTAACTGATCTGGTAACCGATCTGGTACCCGATTTAGTCACCGTTTTGGTGACCGATCTGGTAACCGATCTGGTGACTGATCTGGTAACCGATCTGTTAACCGATTTGGTGACTGATCTGGTGACCGATCTGGTGACTGATCTGGTAACTGATCTGGTGACCGATCTGGTGACTGATCTGGTAACTGATCTGGTAACCGATCTGGTACCCGATTTAGTCACCGTTTTGGTGACCGATCTGGTAACCGATCTGGTGACTGATCTGGTAACCGATCTGTTAACCGATTTGGTGACTGATCTGGTGACCGATCTGGTGACTGATCTGGTAACTGATCTGGTGACCGATCTGGTGACTGATCTGGTAACTGATCTGGTGACCGATCTAGTAACCGATTTGGTGACTGATCTGGTGACCGATCTGGTAACTGATCTGGTGACTGATCTGGTGACCGATCTAGTGACCGATCTAGTGACTGATCTGGTGTCTGATGTGGTAACCGATTTAGTACACATCTCTTATACGTATTATAACTTTGTATTATATTATAAATAACCATAAAAATTTTTCAGCAAGCTAAGGAGCACACAAAAATACATGTGTTTATGTAGTATAATCTCATATAACTTGGCTATATATAATAAGTATAAAAAAATTTCAACAAGCTAAGTATGTAGTATGTAGTATGTAGCACACACTCAAAGCACACTAATACATAGTATTTGGTATTTGGTAAGCTATCACGCACGGAGCTTCATCATGTTGGATATTTAGTGAAATACTTTGAGTTCTCTGAGAACGTAGGAGTGTAGAGTCTTGTAATCCTGATCTAAAATTATTCAGACCGCCACCACCAGTGAGTATAAAAACAGAACCATTATAGCCTTCATTTCGTTCTCGTCCAGGAATCTGAACTGTCATAGTTTCAGCTTTCAGTGTTTCATAGAGACCATTACCGAGAGTCAAGAAGGACTCAACATCGTATTTCTTAGGATCAATGTTGACATCAGATTCTGATGCTTGCAAGTCGTCATCTTCTCTAGGTACCTGATCATAAACGTTTTCGCCAACTTCAACTTCATTTGTAGGGCCTAAAACACTATTAGGGATCTCATATTCGAGTGGTGTTACGATTTGTGGTGAGGGAGTTGCTATAATTTTACGACTAATTTTAGGCGAAAATTGCTCGTGTAGACTTTTAATACTGAGCATTGGAGACATGTCAACTTTTAAAGTATCAGAAGACTTTGCCATTTGTACAGAGTCATCAGGATTAGGAGGCATCATGGCATCTTCTTGTACAGAACCTGTTTCTATATCATCAGGATGTGTGTTCTTTGATACAGGACTATTTTGAAGTGTGTCTTTCTGTTCAGAAAATACAGGAGGTACAATTGGCGGAGAATGTATTTCTGTGGAAACAGGATTTTGTTTTATGGGTTTTGGTGGAGAATGTGTTTCCATGGAAACAGGCTTTTGTTTTATGGGTTTCGGTGGAGAATGTGTTTCTATGGAAACAGGCTTTTGTTTTATGGGTTTCGGTGGAGAATGTGTTTCTATGGAAACAGGCTTTTGTTTTATGGGTTCTGGTGGAGATTGTGTTTCCGTGGAAACAGGCTTTAGCTTTATGGGTTTTGGTTTTGTCTTTGGCTTTGGACTGAATCCTTGTTTTACAACTTGCTTCTTTATTGGACACACCTTTGCGTTGCTTCTCTGATTTTCAAGTCTCTTAATAATATCAGACACCCCGGGAAGAGCTTCCTTATCAATTTGTACTGATACTTCGAGGGAGTTCTTCAATCTATGCTCTTCCAAGGGTTGTGGATTTGGGGTAGGGTTTTGTGATTCTGACGAGGGACTGTTAAAATAACCAATCATTCTTTCTTTTTCTTCTGATATGAATTGATCAAATCGTCCTGATGGCATGTCCAATTTCGTCTGGACTGCAGCTAAAACACGTACCGATCCTTTATGGCCATCACTTGCAAGAAATGGCTTTCCACTAATAAGTGGAAGACCATGTTCAAAGTGTGGAATACGATATATGAGTACGGCTCCTTCACTTAGCCCAACCCAAAGATACCCTGAAGAAGCCATCAAAGATGTTATATGGAGTACAGACAGTGAGTCAAATTTATCTTGTATATTGGCACCTAAGAAGAATAATGATCACATGATCATCACATGATTATCACATGACTTACAACTGATCACATTTGCTAAGGATCCTTTTATATCTATTTCTTGTATTGGTTTCTTTGTGTCCTTGTGATAGAGAAAGAGAGTTGCTCCTTTACTGAGTCCAATCCATACTCCAGTTCCCGACTTAGTAAGCCTTTTCACAGAGACTCCTTCAGTTGATGTGACTTTAATGGAATGCTATAAATGATAATGACATGCATAATATATATAATTAATTAATTACATACTATATGATAATCATCAGAGGCAAGCCTGAACAAGCAAAAATTGCATAGGAGAATATAGTTACTGTCCATTGAAGTATCATTCAAGCAAGTGAGCAATCAAGATCAGAGGGCATTTGTACATCATAGACCTGGCTTGAGTGGGGCTAACTCAGGCTCACCCAATAATAATGAACATGCATAGGAAAAAGGATGTCATTTGATTTTTAATTTCCAAATGCTTAAAATCAAAATTGCTCTGCATGAACCCACCAACATTTGAGAATTCATTTAAAAGACAGCAAAACAATTAGGAAGACCCCGGCTTTAATTATAACTATAGTTATAATACAATGCATAAAATGATTTTGGATGAACTTATAAAGGCCTTTTCACACTGAATCCATACAAATGTGAATTGAAATCACTTTGGTGAAAATAGATTTGCAATGTGCATTGGATGTGCATTCAAGTATAGTGTGAAAAGGCCTTACACATTTTCACAAGTCTTAGAAAACAAAAACTGATGAAGTCCACAGAAAGACAAACACTCTCCTTCTAGTAAACAACATGCCGAGAGCAGAACCAGAACCACTGTCCTTGCGATTAAGAGGCTCAAGTTCTAACCGCTACGCCACACTGCCTCCTTAAAAAAAAGAGTGCCTATCAATCTGGGACTAACCACACATACACATATGTGTATAGAAGACCCTAGTCTTTCAATTTGTGCGGGAAACCGAAGTTCTATTATACACCCTCAGAAAATACTCACCTCAAGTTTGAGACTGATCATGTCAAGAAGAACACAGGAGTTATTCACACCTATCCACAGACTTTTATCCACACGGCAGAAACATTGAATAGGTGTGTTAGATACTGGTATGTGATGTTGACATTGTTTTATATCCCATTGTCCTCCTAATAAAATAAAAAAGAGAATTAGTAATTTAATGGAAGGAAGTTATTAAAACATGTGTCTGATAGTACGTACATACAGTGTTCTGGATGGTCAGTGAATCGAAGTGAAAGGAACATCTGGAGAAACTGTGATGTAATAACCAATATTACTTAATTTGTACTTGAGCAGAAATTTGACATTACATTTCTGAACCAATATAATTTTAAAATGCTCATGATTCTAACATACAAACCCAAAAGAGCTTCGTAGAGAGCTTCTAAGAAACCCAAAGATACCAGATCATTAGTTGTATAATGACAGCAGGCGAGTGTTTGAAAGTTCCGTTAAACTTGATTAATGTAAAAGTCACATGACCAAATGAATTTGATTGGAGCTGCCTACATTCATATTTCGGCAGAGCCAAACCTTTCTGTCTTAGTTTCCCCTCTGCATCAAATGCCTTACTAAGCTCTGCTAGGATTTTCTTCTGTTGTTGCAGAAATACCAGCTGCACAGGCCTGCCCAATCACACTCTAGTTAACAATTGTTGGAGTGGTGGAAGGGTGTTGACAATGTTTTCAAGTGGGAGCTCACTATACCAAGCCTTATTTAATTCATTTTAATATAAATTGTCATAACTTTATAACCGAAAGGTTTTAGCAAAATCCTGTTGTTATTTTTGATCCTTGTATAATTTGAAAGTCTGCCAGTAGCTCGTTCAAGCGGCCAATGTTTCTAGTTTTCCCAAATGTTTGCGAATAGACATACACACATTATGATTACTGTACCCTTTCGCTTACGCTTCGTGGCAAGGGTAAATATAGTACATGCACACTTAGGGGAAACATGAATAAACAATATAATCAGGGCAGCTGAATCTGGTGGCAGTACATACCAACACAAAACGGTGGCTTAGAAAATTTGACAGAAATACACTAACAATCAATCCCACGAAAATCTTGTGATAGATCATGTGATAGATGCTTATCATGTTGGTATTGTGTTACCACTCCAGTGTAATTACTATACAATTATCTCATTGCAGCCAAATGGTCTATAGTTGATACCATTATTGTAATATAGAGTAGTGAACACTGATATTCAAATAGCTGTTTAATTGTTTACTATATACACTACAATACAATACTATACTACACTACACTACACTATACAATACTACACTATACTACACTACACTATACTACACTATACTATACTACACTATACTACATTATACTATACTATACTACACTATACTATACTATACTACACTACACTACACTACACTACACTATACTACAATACAATACTATACTACACTATACTACACTATACTATACTATACTACACTACACTACACTACACTACACTACACTACACTATACTACACTACACTACACTACAATACAATACTATACTACACTACACTACACTACACTACACTACACTACACTATACTACACCACACTATACTACACCACACTATACTATACTACACTATACTACACTACACTACACTATACTACACTATACTACACTATACTACACTACACTAAACTATACTACACTATACTACACTACACTATACTACACTATACTACACTACACTACACTACACTATACTACACTACACTACACTACACTACACTATATTATACTACACTAAACTATACTACACTACACTACACTACACTACGCTACACTACACTATACTACACTACACTACACTACACTATATTATACTACACTAAACTATACTACACTACACTACACTATACTACACTACACTACACTACACTACACTACACTACACTACACTACACTACACTACAATTATAAAGTACCTTTAATTCTTGTGTATACATTCACTTTGCCATTTGCAAGTCCGACAAAAACTCGATTACTGTAACTCCTATCAAAAAAAGAATTTACTATATAAAATACTGAAACTGTAATCTGTAAATACAAACAAATAGATAGTATAATACTCACTCAATACACAATACTGAATCTGACAGTTGAACTGTCTGTAAACAGATTTTACGAGTTGCATCAAACAACATTAACCTAAATAGAAGATTGGTATAATACTTAGTACGTAAGTGTTGGATTTGTCTTACTTTCCACATTGTGATCCAATCCATACATTGAGAGACCCAGATGGGGAAGAAACATCGTTATCCATAACTCTGGATGTAGTTGACACTGCCTGTACAACATTATAAATATTCATTACAATATTATTTCCTAAGGCAGCTATTGTTTGCAGTTAGTAAACTATACTGCGATTAATATTATTAATCCTTTGAGCACAAGATATGAAATTGTCAAAAATAAATAACACTAATGAGGTATATCAAATTTGCAGAGTACCTGTTTGCGTCCCCAACAAGCCTGACTGGCCAGTCTAGGGAGCAGAGTACCTGTTTGTGATCCCAACTAGTCTGACTACCCTATCTAGACCCCAACAAGCCTGACTGGTCAGTCTAGGGAGCAGAGTATCCAGTGTGTGATACCAGCTAGCCTGACTGGCCAGTCTAGGGAGCAGAGTACCTGTGTGTAAACAAAACACTCATGACTTCTTACCTTCATTGCTAATATTTTGCTAGAGTCAACAGAGAAGGTTTCAAGAAGAATTGGTGTTGGTGTAAAACATCTTATAACAGATATATAAGCACTAGTGGATGTACCACTAGCAAACCACACTCGATTACTACCAACACAAGTAGCACACTCAACCTATGAAATATATAATAAGGAACATAGTAGGTCAGTTTAACAGTTAAAAGGTTCTTTTATGCATAGTAAATATAACAGTGTTATAGCCAGAATTTATCTCATTACTGAACAAGCTAAATCGAAAATGGTGACAGTCACTAGGGGGGGACAGGACTACTGGCTTTCACCACCAGTACTCTGACCAATGAGCTATGACATCCAGACCCTATGACAACCCTTAAAAATTTTCTATTTGTACTGCAGGAGACGTCTTCTCATTAACTATTCTACTGAAAAACCAAAAATGGTGGCACAATGCATGATAACAGTCCACCCGTTATACTGGGTATGTAATGTACTTACTGTATTGGTGACATTGTCATGAGTGAGTTTCATATAATCAACTACTAAAGGAAGATCATTTGTACAAGAAGGCATGATATAATCTGTTCCTCCTGTGTCTTCATCATCTTCTCCATCAAGTTCTTCTTCCTCTTCGTTCTCCATAATCCATGTCTGCTCATTAGAATGTACTACAGAAAAATGAATTTTAATTAAGTATTGAGAAATGCTACTAACTTACTCTGTTTGAGTTTTGCAAAATGAAGCATTCTTAGCCATTCCTGTTTTATCCTGTCTGACGGAAACACCAGGATATGATGATATCGAGATTTATAGTTATCAGTCCTAGATGATTTATTTGTCGTTAATAGATTTAAAGACTATAAGATTCACAACTACATATAGCAAATTATCTTAAAGGACCTATTTAGAAATATAAAGGCTTTTATAAGGCCAAAAAAATTTGTTTTGCATGACACACAGAGAGACGAACAGAAGCATTCATCCTCTGCTTACACATACGCATGTAGGATAAATAGAGCAGAGATTTTATATAACACATCTCTGTGTAATTAAAGAGCTACGCACAGTGGTTCTGTATAATAATTACATATCTACATCAACAGAAAATGCAGTATGTGAAACAGAAAGCAATACTCTGACCTGCCCAGTCACAAACTAACCTGCCAGGTATTGTAATATCAACTCTACATGGTTCACAGTTTCTTAGGAGCTCACGTACTCTTTCAAGTTTTCTCTGAAGTATCCGAGTGTTGTTCAGAATACTTTGTATAGACAGTCCCTATTAAATGAGAATGAAAAAACATGTAGAAATATCAAAAACACACCAACAAGATTGGAGATGGTACCGTATAGCTAACCCTAAATGTTCGTGGGCTATATATTTTGCATTTTTATCGAAAACTGACAGACTAAGAAAATTTTATTTACGAAAATAATGGTCACACCTGGCACATGGTATACTTAGGTCTATTGGTATACAAGACATGTTATTGGTATACCTTAGGTCTATTGGTATACAAGACATGTTATTGGTATACCTTAGGTCTATTGGTATACAACACATGTTCTGGTACAGTTATGTATAATAATATAGTATTTACAATTATAACAACTGTACCTCATATTCTTCATTCAATGAGGAAACAATAGCTCCTATTTTCGACAACTGTTGAAAGTCATAATGTAGTTTTTGCATATGTGTTTGCAACTCCTGAAATTTATATTGCTGTTCAGGTGTAACTGTGCACAAAGAGAGAAATTGATATACCATGAATTCTGAAGTTAAATAACACAACGAAGATTCTATGATTATGTTAAAGGAAAACGTTGCACTTGAACTGAATCATCTCATAGGTAATAATGTCCCTGTTCAGTTTAAACGTTAGTTTTAATCAGATTGTCTGTTGAAACAGAGAATATGCTATGGGCTATATGGCCTTGGTGCTCATTGCTTGAGTAGAAACAATTGTTTCAGATTGATCTACCCCTGAAATTCATATTATAATTGTACAATTTATCAAGCATGTTTAAGAATTCCACTCTACATTTGGTTAGGTAAAATAAAAGATCAAGGAGAAACCAAGAATGACTAATGAATTGAGCAGAAAATTCAAAGAGTTTGTCGTGTTTACCTCCTCCAGTGACAGTAATAAGTGGGGCATCTTTTGTAATGTAATCCGGTTCTGTGATTTCCAGCTGTGATATAGGACAATACCATTTGCATTGCAGGTTAACTTCATCACTGTGAACACAAATGAAGAATGAGAGGGATATTTCAAAGCTGTATCATTATACTCACTTAGCAAATTGATCAGGATTAATTGCTGAGGATCTTTGAACCACGTCGACTCGTGCCTTCTTCTTAAACTTTGGAGCACAACACACCAGCGTTTTGTTAAACATAAACAATTGACGAGGTTTGGTCATTTGCTGTTCATCAGTATTTATACTCTATAACAAATATAAATGTAACTAGTTTTCTAAACAGGTTTTGCTACTTACCACCCATTGTATTGGGTCTTGTCTCAGCAATATCTGGTTGGTATTGCTTAATTTAAAGTGTAGCTTTTGGATATTTGAACCAAGATACTGAACTATCATGGCTTGCTCTGAGGACCTCCTGGCTTCGTTAAGATAATCAGTTATTCCTTCAATATGTGCTTGGGCCATTTGTAGAACCACACTGTCATTATGAGATGATGGAGTATACTTAATCAGATCCTACAAAAGTTTAATTATATATATATTTATTAGAGTGATGTCCAAGATTGTCATCAAAGACTAAGATCACTTTGATACTGATTGAACCCTAACCACAAGGGAACCCTAACCCTACCCTAAATGAACCATATTCATGAGATTTTGATGGCAATGTTGGACATAAATAAATTATTAACAGATACTCTGGTCATTAAATTAATAGGACAATATGATTATAATATATATTATATTATTCTTTAGTTAATACTGAGAAACTTCTTTTGGTACTCTCATATCGAATGATCAATGTATAGTTTCCTTTGTATCTGACAAACTATTCGATTTTTATGGGGCCATCCCTATAATTGCTTTCCACGGGGTTTAATGTATATATATTTATATGTTTGTGGCCGGCCACTTAGGCAATTATGCGTTGTATAGTAGTTAGAAGAAGAGTAGATAATCAAAGTAATACTTATAATAGGATTCCTATGAGAAAATCAGTCAGGATCCTGACTACTGAATGTTGGACACCATAAAGCAATCATAGGGAAACCTTTTTCTCTATACATCTTGTTACACTGTTTTTGGCATTGGCAGTTTGAATATTGTAGTGTTAGAAAATGAAGACATATTAAATGTATTTATAACTGCTAAATTAGAACAACTGCACTATAGTTTAGACCAATTCACAGACCTATAAAAACAATGGCGCATCTTAAGATATTGAAAGCCGCTAAAAGGTTGTTCCTGTTCACCTTGTCCTCAGAAAAATGTTCATAATTTAGTTTAGAAGGACCAACAATCTTTTTTCCCAGCACCATTTTCATATAGATATCCTTCCCATTCTTTTTTGCGTATGCCAAACCTCAGTCCATTGCTTCTTACAGTATAATCATGTATTAACCTTATGACATTAAACTATACACTATATTACATATAAAGTCTTCACATACTAATTTTGAGTTTATCATGAATGTGAACAGACTTGACTTCAGTTATAAACTTATAATAATTATGTCTAATTTCGAGATCATCGTGAATGTGAATAGACCTTACTTTACGTAATTACTTAGTGACTGTTACACTAATTACCTGAAGAAACAATAAATAATGAGGAAATCTCTGTATCGGCTTAAGTAGAAGAGCTTGCAGACTAAGTTGTGTTCCACTCTGTAGCATCTGCCTTTTCAAGAAGTTCAAAAATTTAGGTTTCTTCTTGATACCTTTTTCAAGGATGTTCATAGAATTAGTGAAGTTGTTGACATATTCACAGTAATGTTTCATCACTTCTTTGCGAGTAAACTGTATAAAATTAGAAAGACACATGATATTTAGTGTTATCACCAGCGATAAGTCACAATAATGTCAGATATATATGGAAAATCATGTGATCAGCGAACTAGCACAGAGGAAACAACGCACAGCACAACACATTACAGCCACACAAAATAACAAATAAATAAATAAATAAATAAATAATCACAAAAACTTACAAATAGCTGTAGTATTATTATAATTTATGACAACCTGGTGTCATGCCAAAACAAAACTCACTAACGTTTTGTTCAGTGTAAAGCAAATTGTGCATATTTTTAGTATCAGCAGTATCACAAAGATAAATGTGTGACACAGATATAGGACCATAGTTTATTTGGGTACACATTTTTGGGGCATGGAAGGTGAGAACTAATAATATTCATTTAGTAGATTATAGAATGATAGTGTTGAGTGATACCATAAAATATCACTCTGATACTAAGTATTTTAGGAATCAGAATCCAGTACTACTTGAGTACTGGTCCAGGACTGAGCATGCCATAGCACAGTATGTATCATTATTATTATGCAAATTTTACCTATTATCAACTAATACGACCGCAAAAGTGATGTGGTAATATTACTATTGATTCTGGAGCAGTACTCAATACCAGAATCAAAGTACTAGTAATTGTATTGGTCATCACTATGGAATGATAGATGCAGTGTTGTGGAAACTAGTCAGTCATGCAGGACTAAATCTAGTGAATGTCCTGTGGTGTGGAAACAGTCAGTCATGGAAACAGTTAGTCATACAAGACATTGTCCCATAAATCTTCTGGTAAATTGAAACTGAACTGTATACAAAGTATATGGGGAGCAGGACAAGGGTGGTGAAAATAGGTCAAAATGTCCGCAAGTTAAGTCAATGTTTCCACACCCCTGTATAGAACACATACAAAAAATACGTACAGAAGCATGAAAGATTGCTCCGATATCTTTAGAAGGAGACCAATCTCTGGTTTGTTCACTAAGTGCAGCATAAAATAATTCATGATGTTGCAGAATCAACTTGATTGGACCAAAGAGTTTCTGAATTTGGTCTCGATCAAGTACTACATTCGATTGTTGCAGCTGGACTTTCAGTGGCTTCTTGTAAACCTGTGTTGTAACAAAATATAGTAAGTCACACACTGTATGCATGAATTTTTTTGTTTAAACCTCAATAGCGATATTCAGTGATGTCAAAAACGCTGCTTCAGATTCTAACAGGCTCTCAACAATTTTATATCTCTTTATCTATAAGTGGAAACAAAGAATGATAACATTTTGTCCGACATATGTATATACATGTATGTGTTCATGTGTTAATATAATTATTACATGTATTATTTACTACTGGGTAGTCCGATGTATGTATATACATGTATGTGTTCAGTGTGTTATCAGTGTGTCAAACTATAGTTTATATTGAAAAGTAAACTATCAGATGGGATATTACAAATACCTCATTTTTAGATAAAGAACCATTGATGGGAGGGAGAGGCTGGGGTCGTATAATGTTGTTAAAGTATGTTACAGTTGTTGGTCTGTGATCCACTTTTGCAGCTGGGAGAGAGTTGGGTGCTGAAATATCAGGTTTAGCACGGAGTCTTAGTAATGGAACTGAATTGAAAATACAATGTCAGATAATTCACAGTTATTGTAATGATTGCATTGAGCTGTTGTGTTTATAGTAATAAAACATGATGAATACATTCATACCTGAACTCTTCGATTTTGGACTTTTTTTACCAGCATTTGGGTCAAATGGTGTTTCTGGTACTATTTCAAGGTTCCGTGTTACCATGACAGACAGTTCAGCCAACTCTGACTGATGTTTCTCCAAGTTAGCAGTTAAAAGCACACTGTCAGGTATCATGGGTTTACGAACAGAAGACTGTGTTTCAAAACCTTGATATACTCCTTGTAGACATAGCGACCCAATTATGTCGATAACATTGGACTCTGACCTTTCTCTATTCATTGTTTCATGCACACTTTGCTCTTCAAATTGTTCCTCATCATCAGAATCAGAATCAGAATATGGGGCTATATGATCTGGGTTCAAGGATTCAACTGTTCTTACACTACTAAATCTATCCAATACCTCATCAATATCTCCTGACACCATTTGACGGCTGCAGATAATGAAAACAGTAAAATTTAATTTATAAATAACTCTCTGCAAACATTGCAACCCGATATATTATATGTTCTTTATAGCATAACATTACTACTATTTCATTATCTGCAAAGAAGCCTCATATTTTTATCTTCTTATTTGGTAATGGTATATACATGTAGTCTTAGTTTCACATATCTAGTCGTACCATGCATCCAAAATAGAATGTGCCAATCAGAAACGGAAACGTCACTGCAGTTATATGTAATATATATAGTATGCATAGCCCGAGCCTGCGAGGGCTATATCACATTCGAGGACACAAAACGAGGGTCCTATATGCAGTATATAGGACCTATTAGCATACTATATACAATATATTGTATGATGGTTACGGTCTATATACAATATATAGACTCACCACATCAAAGGGATGATGTCACCATCATACTATATATATATATATATATATATATATATACATAGTTAGCCATCCTTGAGTTTACATGTTGGGTAAAGTAAACATGTAGCTGTGATGTATCAGGTGCGGGCAGATAAAACACCATATTTGGCTTCATTGCATGAGTTGATGTATAGGGTTTTCCCAGACTCTTCCACTTGCTTGCAGTGGTATGAGAGTCTTGCTATGCAAGTGTGAGGCTGTCTATGATTAGATGGGAGATGACTATAGTTTAAATTTCTAAATTACTCTCCGTCTATATGGCTGGAGTTAGTTATATCATAATATATTCTTTTTGAAAATTTGATTTATGTATGCTTAGCAGCAATGAAGCCACTAAAAGTTATGTTTACCTTTCTAGTTGCTCTGAGTTTGGTAATGGCATTGGTGGTCTATAGGATTGAAGAGATGGGATGAATATGTGGAATAGTGGATGAGAGAACGCAAAAAGATATTAGCATTTCTACAACTTATATACACAAACCTATCATCTACTGTTTTCCATGGATGTCTATTTAATAAAGATGACGGATCTTCATACGATTCGCTAGCACTGAAGGAATCTGTGTAACTACCATCATCAAGAACAGTAACATCGGCGAGAAGAGCATAACCTTCATATTCAGTGGATCTTTTCAATGTATCGTAGTCATGCCGTTCTTCATCCATATCTCTGCAGATATAGAGCCCCTCCTTCTCAAAGGTCCCGTACCAGTACCTGCCCACGAGCTGCTGACCTGCTGTGCTTGCATTTCTCAATTCTCAGCAATTTGAAACTTCATTGATCTTTTGAATTACTACTTCTTACTGAACAATAATGAATGTAGACAAACACTAGGCCTGAAGAAGGCCTAGGAGTTTGTCTTACACTGGTTGATATCGTAAGTTAAAAATTTAAAACATCTGGAAGTGACATGATGATTTCAGAACAGAACTTTGTACTTTTGACACCTATGTATATATATATAATATATATAATAAATTATATTATGTTGTTTTTTTTTTTTTACAGATTTATCCAGTGTCTTCTTTAGTTTTCTATCTTTAGTGTGACGATATAGAAGTATTATAATTATATATATATATATATATATATATATATATGTGAGTAGCCAGTATATATATATATATATATAGCTTTATTCAGTTGATATATATATATATATATATATAATATTAAAGTCCAATTGTATTAATAAATAAGTGTAGCTATTCAACCAAATTTAAATATTAAAACTGAAGCACTTGAGTATCGCAATAGTAGGAAAAAATTTCATCATCAAAGGTGAGTGAAAAATTTAATAATTATATTGCATAATGATTGTATATTTCTTGACTATGTAGAAACTGAATTACAATGCCAGGCTATGATGCTAAATTTGTTGGAGAACTACAGAAAAGACATGAATGTACAATATGTAAGAAGGCGATGAAGTTGCCACGTCAAACTGAGTGTGGACATCTTTTCTGTAAAGATTGTCTCGAACCTTTATTCACATCTATCAATCCACTCTGTCCAATTGATAAAGAAAGAATATCGAGAGAAGAAGTAAGTTATGACGATGCATAGGATGGGCTACCTGCTGGAATGGGGGAGGAGTAGGATATGAAGGAAGAGGGGTGATACGTTTATCATGATACTAGCGATAAATATCCAATGTACTGCCTTTTTTCACTTTTAACTTCTGCCTATGAGTGAAGTTTAGAATCCATAAATGCCACAGCAACTGAACCACAGCAAATTACCTTAGCCATGAAATGTTAAGGTTTTAAGAAATGTTCACGAGACCCTAACAGGTAGCTGGCCGTAGGTTCGGTGGACTACACCCTTGTTAATGTGGCATATATTAATTATGGAACCTAAACTTCAAATATACCAACTTCTGTACACACAGGGCTTGTGCAAGACCAAATCTTCCAGTTTTTATATTGCTACAAGCATGCAGTGTTTTCCCCAAAAAGTGGTACCATGGTGCTCCCCCACCCTTTAGTCTTGGTTCCCCATCCTTTAATTTTAAGCTGGAAATCACTGTTTAACAACACTGATGGAACATTATTGAGCAAGCGTCATGCACCACTAACTGATGCACTCCTCCACCCTTAATATTTATCCTAGGCCAAACACTGCTGCTACAAGTATTCATGTATGTGATAATATTGGAGCTATGATATATTGATAATCCAGAAACTATAATGATATGATATATTATCATGGCAGAAATATCACGATACTACAATATCATCATAGTACTGGCCAACTGTAGTAATATATAACTGTTCCTTGATCTTTGTGCTAAAAAACAATATGAAGGCTTCCTTCCTCTAAATTCACTTTCACTGAATTCCACACTTCTAACAATCACAGAATGTCCATCGGTAAATTCACTTTGCTAGAATGACTACCAGTATGGCCTCTATCTAACATGGCCTAAGAGAATGCTTACTATTCTTTTATTGATACACTGCTGTTGTAAATCATATTTCCATGAGCAGAACAAAGTTATTTTTCAAGATAGTGATGGCCGGAGACATTTTTTCAACTGACTATTTTGCAATGAAGTTTCAGAATTAAAGAAAATTCCCTTTTAAAATTTGTATACGAACTCTTTTATTGTCAATTTGTCAGTATATAGTAAACTGTCCCCACATCAAACAGTTCTCTTACAAACTCAAAGTACTTAACTATTGATTGAAGAATTCTTTGTGTTCTAATCATATTACTCCGAAAGTGTGAAATATTTATGCCCAGGTGTTGAGTTAGACAATAATGGCGACTTTTAGTTACAGTTATACTATGACTAGTTTCTCAAATGTTTAGTTCAGTTGTAGTTTAATTAACTAAGGGCTTACTAAAAGGATTTTCTAAAAGTGCCCAATTTAGTTATTGCAGTAGACCAGTTATAGTTTCATTAACTAAAAGACAAAATGCCTTACTAAAAAGGGTTTTAGTTATAAAAGAAACTTATTATTTTTATGGTGTTAACTACTACAACTAAAATGTACATTAATTAGTCTATAGTCAAGTTGATTAATGATATACTATATACATGCATACTATACTGAATAAATTATAATCTTATAAGTTCTACTATAATTCATTACTGAGCAGCAGTACCTTATATTAATTAATTGTGCTTTTGTCATCTCCAATTGCTTTCTTTGTTAAAATTGTATTACTGATCTGATGATAGCACAAATATTATTAGTTCAAAGTTGTTAAGTGAAATCACTTCCTGTGTGAGATCACTTCCTCTCTTTCCAGACATTTCCAGATAATGCTTGTAAAAGAGAAATACTTCAATTACCTGTGTATTGTTCAAATAAGAATTATGGCTGTCAATGGATAGGAGAATTAATAAAACTAGAAGTAAGTTATTATAAGTCATTCACGTTCACTATGACTTTAGAAAAATGTTCATAACTGAAAGGACCAAAAATCGTTTTACCTGTACCTTTTCATATAATTATCCTTCCAGTTCCTTTTTGTGTATGTCACATTTCAATTGAGTTATAGTATAATCATGTATTAACCTTATGACATTAAACTATACACTATATTACATATTAGTTATTGAGTTACAGTATAATCATGTATTACATTAAACTATACACTATAGTACATATACAATGTAAGTTATTGAGTTACAGTATAATCATGTATTAACCTCATGACATTAAACTATACACTATAGTACATATTAGTTATTGAGTTACAGTATAATCATGTATTAACCTCATGACATTAAACTATACACTATAGTACATATTAGTTATTGAGTTACAGTATAATCATGTATTAACCTCATGACATTAAACTATACACTATAGTCCATATTAGTTATTGAGTTACAGTATAATCATGTATTAACCTCATGACATTAAACTATACACTATAGTACATATTAGTTATTGAGTTACAGTATAATCATGTATTAACCTCATGACATTAAACTATACACTATATTACATATTCATTATTGAATTAACCTTATGACATTACTATAACTGCTGACTTGTGATATTATGTAATCCATTAAAAAAACAATTTTTAATTTTTATCCTGTCAGCACTAATCTTATTTATCTGTAGTCTCATGTAGATGAATGCATGTATCGTCAAATACGATGTACTCAATGTGGCCGTTATGTTCCATGCGGAAACTATCAGGTACACTTGGCTTCAGAGTGTCCAATGAGACCGGCTGTTTGCCAACACTGTGGAAACAGAGTTCCTAATGATCAGCTAGAAGTAAGTGTTTATAGTTAGGCTCTCATTCCCCCTCTCCCTCCTTCTCACCTCCCCCTCTCCCTCTCCCTCTCCTTCTCCCTCTCCCTCTCCCTCCTGAATGGTATTATTAATTCCCTTTCTTACATATAGGCTCATATTAAGAAGGTGTGTCCTGCATCATTACACCATTGTCCAAATCAGTGTGATAGTAATAAGCAATTTCGGTTAGCTGAGGTAAGCTACTACATGTATATCATATCAACACGAGATGTTATCTATAAACTGAATTGTGCTTATACATTAAAAACTGCCACTGTGCAGATATAGATGTAAACAAGTCATACATATTGTGGATATACACACATTTATGTACACTAACAGTATTGTTGATTGAACAAAGTGTTCACTCATGCTTGCTTGCTAGCATCACGCTTTATTGCTATCTCCTTTGCTCAAAAGCAGTTAACATGTATGTATCATACACACACACACACATCATTGGCCCAAAGAAGTTCCTTATTTACTAGTACACTACTCTAATTTAATTGGCTCTTTTCAAAGATTCACACACTAACAATTGTTCAGCCAAGTTGACCCATGCTTCATAAACAGCTGTTTGTTCACCTACAGAGTGTATTGTTACTGTAGCTATGTTACTCTATGTAACTAGATACAATAGCCACAAAATAGGATTGGGCCAAAACATGTCAATTATGTAATAATGTCATGCTCGAGTGATGATAACATGTACATCTGATTTCATTTCTTGTATAAACAAGTAACTTCAAAGACTCTGTTATGAAGACTCCATAATGTAATCTCATCTGTCAAATATACATGTATATAAAATTATATCTACAGCTCAATGAACATCTTTCAGTAAAGGGTGGTGATTGTCCACTACATGTCATACTATGTCCCTTTAATAAACTAGGATGCTCATATGAGGTAAGTACTCAAATTCAATGTCACGCAAATAATTGAATAGATGTTTAAAACTTATTTTAGGCGAAAAGACAAGATATGGGAACACATCTTGATGAAAGAAAGGTTTACCACACACAGTTAATGGTAGATGAAATGGTCGAATGTATAGATAAAACAAACACACTTTCACAAGACTTTGAACGCCTTCATCAAAAACTATCTGATGTTGAAACTAGGACTACTACAACAGAAAGAAAGCAACTCGTTTTGGATAGCAAGTATGGATTACAGGAAGATCAGAGACAGAGAATGAATGACAAGTAAGTCATTTATGTGAAAATATTTATGCAGTAGGAAATAAGTATACATGTAATCATATAAATGAAGGCTACGCATGATGTCAGATATTTTGATCTGTTTACACCACTCTCCATATATTTTGTATGCACTTCAGTGTTTTTGATAAGCTCATATGGCGCACCATTGGCCCAAAGAGCTTCTTATTTGGCGCTGCACTGTTCTCTCTTTGGGCCAGATGGCGCAGTTATTTATGATTATATTGTCACTAACAGCATTAACTCTTAGTTAATTGGCTCAAGATGTATTCTAAATGGCGCACACACTAACCATTTTTGAGCCAATTTGGCCCAAGCTTCAAAACTTATCAAAAACTCTGATGCACTTCATTTATCAGACATGCACTTCATTTATCAGACATGCACTTCATTTATCAGACATGCACTAGGGACAGGCACATTATGCTTTTATTATAGGCCTATTATGCTATGCTCAAATTCCCAGTTTTATTTCAATTTTGCTTCCACTTGGGTACCTGTTATGCTCTCATTATGGTCAAAATACTTCAAACATAAATCCTAAAAATTCTAATGATATTACAATCATTACATTAAATTGTAACATAGCTAACTGATTCTTGTATATACATGTAGTCTTCAAGTGAATTTAGTTGTTGCTCAAAACAATTGCAAAAAGCATGTTCAATTGTAACTATGTGACCCCATGACCTTTGTTTAAATGACAAAGTTTACATTCCACATCCTATTATGCTGGCATAATGCTTCCTGCTTTATGCATTTACTGAACAATGACTGGGTGTTTTCACAGTCTACTGCACTGATTGATGTCATTTTGTACAATAGATTATATGCTGATGTTGGATTTCAAAACGGGCATGGCTCACTTAATCATAGTTACTTAAACATATTCATAGTCCAATAATTGCTGAGTGAATGTATCTTTTACACATATTCATAGTTGATTAATTGCTGAGTTGTTTTAATGCAGCAATTACAATCCTTTTATGTGCTTGTCTAGATTCAACAGCCAGATCTCGTCTCTTGAATTTGCTTTAGAAGATCTCAGAAAAGGACCTCTAAATTCATCATATTCGATGTCAAGTTATCATAACAATCCTCTGACATCGGTACAAGGTGCAGCAGCATATAGCTCTGCTCTAAGCCAGCGAGTAGATCATTTATACTCCAAAGTGAATGAAGTAGATCATACTGTTAGTAGATGTCTTAATTATAGTCTGGATTTTGATGTGCGATTACAACTCATAGAGAGAGCCACTTATGATGGTACATTATTGTGGAAAATTGATAACTACTCACAGAGAAGGAAAGAAGCAATTGATGGTACGACTTTATCTCTTTATTCCACTCCATTTTACACAAGTAAACAGGGATACAAGATGTGTGCCCGAGTTTACTTGAATGGAGATGGAATGGGGAAGGAAAAATATTTGAGTTTCTTCTTTGTGATAATGAGGGGACCTAATGACTCTCTCCTACCGTGGCCATTTCAACAGAAAGTTACACTACTTCTTATTAATCAGAATGGCGGTAAAAACATCGTTGATCAGTTCAGACCAGACACTTACAGCAGCTCATTTCAGCAACCTATTAAAAGAGAAATGAATATAGCCTCTGGTTGTCCTACATTTTGTCTATTGAGTCAACTACAAAAGGGATTCATTAAAGATGACTGTTTGTACTTAGGAGTTATTGTTGATACTACTGGAATACCAGTCCCTGTTAGATTATGACAATTCAGTTTTTAATAATAAACTTGGTTGAATTTATTATTTTTATTTTTTAAATTTTGTTTGTTGAAAAAAATTAATATCTATTGTCTCCTTCTTTTTGACGGTGGTGTGGTCCAGAGGGTCATCAATTGTTTAGCATGATAACAGCCCGATCCGTTGCTTGCAATAACTGCCATGGCTTGTACAAGCCTCAACCAGTGGTGTGATGGTATTGCATTAGTCCACAAGAAACAATACAAAGTGTACGTCATTGGAAATATACCGAGCATTGAACAACACACACCATACACGTTAATGAAATGTATATTGTTCTTACGTATGGCTTGTCAACATGCTGGTAGGCCAATAGCATACCCTAATCCACATATAAAAGAAGGGTAGTCGAATGTTAATGAAACCACTCCCAAATTGTATATTAGACATATGACTTGAGCAATGAGAATGTATCGCAAGACCAAAATTCCGAGCTTCTATTTCGATGTTAACTTGTCTGCAAAACATTGGGGACTCAATGGACCCCACATGTATGTGAGTTATGTAGTAAATAAGTATGTTGTTATTATTATTATTATTATTACTCAATACAGATATCACCATACTCCTCCTATCAATACACTGTTTGGATTACGTGAAACACTCACCATCATAGCACAAGAGGTAGCACAATATTTAATTTTAAAAATATTTATGTGGAGGTTTGATTGGTCAAACTGGAAAGTTAATAAGTGAATAGTTGTAGTGTTGTACCTATACTGGTTTAGGTAAATATAGGTATAGGTAAGTAGTATAGGGAAGATATTGATACTTTACAGACCAAGTTTTGAAACATAGTACTATTTTACTGTAGGAAAAGATTGATATAACACTATTTGTTGAGCTATTTCCATCTATTCTAGTAGTTTGTGAGTTTTATTTGCCAACAGAAATGGTTATATAGAGCAGTGATAACAATTAGTGATGTACATGAACATATACTAGAAAAAGGTGTAAACACATGTATAGGTATAGGTACAGGTACAGGTACAGGTATAGGGATAGGGATAGGGATAGGTACAGGTACAGGTACATGTATAGGTATAGCTATAGCTATAGCTATAGGTACAGGTACAGGTACAGGTATAGGTATAGGTACAGATATAGGTACAGGTATAGGTACAGGTACAGGTATAGGTACAGGTACAGGTACAGGTATAGGTAAAGGTACAGGTACCTATACCTGTACTGTACCTGTACTTGTACCTGTACCGTACAGGTACAAGTACAGATACAGGTACAAGTACAGGTATAGGAATAGGTATAGGTACAGGTACAGGTATAGGTAAAGGTACAGGTACAAGTACAGGTATAGGGATAGGTATAGGTACAGGTACAGGGATAGGTATAGGTATAGGTATAGACAGTTTTAGTTGCTTATAATATCTGGTAGTGTAGACAAAACCTAGTATACGTACAACACTAAGAGTTGTAGTCTGTTTGTGTGCAAAATCTCTTTGAATAGTTAATGAGATAGACTGATATTTTCAGGCCACCAAGGGAATTGTAGTAATGTATTTTTACAGGGTCTGTAAAGCAAATTGTGCATAATTATATTGCATAATGATTGTATATTTCTTGACTATGTAGAAACTTATGGGGCGCCGTTTGTCTCAAAATCTTTTAAAAACGAGGCACTTTATCCACAGCGGTTATTTACTAAATAACTACCTCAACAACTTACTGGTTATTTGCTAAATAACCGCTTCAAAATACAAACGAGCGGTTGTTTGTTAAAAATAACGGTTTACGTCATCTGCGCATGCGTATATGAAAACTTTCAGTCTTTCACGTTGTTATGTCTTAAGAACTCCGACTCTAAATCTATTGCTGAACTGCAAGCTACTGTACAATCAGCTGTGAGTCAGCTCGTTACAGATGTGCTGCAGCAGATTGATCAGACAAATCAAAGAAGCTCAAGTGGCTCAACCTTGACTCCTAGAAGCAGGCACAGGCAGGATATTGACAGCAGAGATGATGAGGATTTTGCAGAACCTCCAATTTTGAAAAAAAAGGTGGGAATACATATATAATTATATATAATTATAGTTATATATATATATATATAATAATTATATATATTTACGTATATTATATATAATGTTTATGTTTTCATAAGTAGGATATAATTATAATTAATTCTAACTATGTTTGGTGTATAGATCTTTACTACCATCGACTTATTTGACCAAGAAGGCACAGAGGTCAAAACGTAGACTTGAACCTAAAGCTATAGTATATGATAGAGATATAATGTGCCTTCCCAAGTACTACGGATCTGATAGATCGACCATAAAGATTCCACGAGGGGCTCAAGTTAGAGAGTTTATGGGAAAAAATGGCCTTATTGGAAAGATACGTCTCACTTCTAACATGACAGAATCAGATATAATGAGGGAAATTTCTTCTGTATTTTCTGTTCCAATGGGAGGACGTGAAGATTTCTCATTCACTGTTCTGCAGCCAACTGGTGGCTCTAGTAAATCTCTTAACATGCCAGCATTGTCATCATCCTTTAAATGGACAGCAAGTGCCATCTCTGGGAAAAACAACAAGTCTCCAATATATATTCTTGCAAACGATGATCTGAAGGTCAGTATGGAAATACAAAAAGTATAAAATTATGTAATTATACATGTAATTGTATATAAATTATACATAATAATTATTATACACGGTCATAACTCCTTTCGTGGTATTTATATTCTTTTAGCTTACAGATTCAGATAGTGATGAACTCTTAGACCCTCTCCCAGATTTCACAACTGAAAATTCAAAAAAGGATGAGTGCAAGGATAATAAGAAGCCAGTGAAGAAAGAGATTATAATTAGTGACGATGAAATGCCAACGTGCTCACAGTATTTGTTCAGATCTGCCAACTACAAGTAAGCCATTTTTTTGCTATTTGTACAGCATACATACATGCATGAAATATATATTATTGTAGTTAGCGTTTTTGAGCTAAACCTACTGTGATTATTTTGTTATTAGTGCATTTGTGAGTCTGTTGAGTGACTCTTCAGATGATAGGAGTCCTTCTCCCCCTGTTGGATCTCCAATTACTCCACCTCGTCAATGGTATTATGTTATGTTATAAACTTTTAATTGAAAGATTTATGCTGTTCTTTTTAATAGTGGAGATATTTCTGTGAAAAGTATTCTCAATACCCATCGTTTACAAGTACTTCCATTAAATCCAGATGAGACATGTCAACTTAATATTCGTAGGACAAAGCTTTGGGAGGACACCTTGCATGCTTTTCGACGTGGACTGCAACTTCATAAACATCTTCGTGTCACTTTTATTGGAGAGCCAGCAGTAGACACAGGAGGCCCTTTGAGAGAGTTTTTTCATTTGTTAATGAAAGCTATAGCTGGCAATAACAACCTTTTTACGGGTGACAGAGGGAGAATACCAACCTCCAATCTGGCAGCAGTTGAGAACAAAACTTACTTCTACATTGGACAGATGCTAGCTCTTTCGCTCCTTCATGGTGGTCCAGCTCCATCCTTTTTCTGTGGTGCTGTTGGTAGCTATTTAGTAAATGGTATGTCAAGAGTGAAGGCTGAGATTGCTGATGTGCCCGACAAGTCGATGCGTGTTAAACTAGTTGAGGTACATATATATTTGTATATGATATAATAATATACTTTTGTTTAACAATATTTATTTTAGTTGCAGAATACAAAGAGTGATAGTGAACTTTGTACACTCTTGGATGAAGATGAATTTGACTTTCGTTATGACTGTGGAGTTACACAACCTCTGACATCCATTGGATTAAAAGACAAAGACCACATTGTGACACTGTTTGCAAAGTACCTAAGTGTGGCTCGCTGTCTGCCTCAGTTAGAGCAGCTACGGGAAGGTCTTGAATTATGTGATATACTTCAATTAGTAATGGATTATACTCCTGAACTGCTACCACTTTTTGTGTACAGTGACAGTAAACCACTTACGTCAGAATACCTCTTTGAGCTTTTCTATCCTAATCTATCCCCAATTGGGTCAAACAAACGTGATATAGAAGAGACTAGCTTGTATCACTGGGCAAACTACCTCCAACAAATTGAAAGTAAGTATTATTGTATTCATTTTTGTAATATACTAAGTATGACTCCTTAGGTTGTGGTGGTAACATTGAAGTTGCAGCACAGAATCCAAACCAATATGAAGGTGTCAGAGAAACTCTTGAAATTTCACTGGAAGAAATTTTGATTTTTGCAACTGGTATTTCATCTGAACCACCCCTAGGATTCTCACCTAAACCAGGAATTGATTTCCAGAATAGCAGCCCATTTCCTCGAGCAAATACATGTATCAACACCATCTACTTACCATTATTGGCATCATCATATGAAGCCTTTGTGTACAACTGCACATTTGGTATTCTCAATGCTGCAGGATTTGGTCAAGTGTAGCAAGCGGCTGAATGATTAATCTATAATCACTTATTTAGTTCAACGCCATTTATTTATGGTCACTTATTTTACATAGTCATCATTATTCATTAAAAGAAAACAACAGGAATGAATGCTAATATATGTTATTAGTACTCAGTATTATAATTCATTTGCAGATAATAATGTTGATGTATTGAGATAATATTTCAAGAATCGGAGCAGTCTGGACATCCATTTGACAAATGTTGTCCTACAATATTGACAAGTTGCATGAAAAGGTCAACACCAAGATTAACACTTGGGGATAGCGGATTAGTTTGCATCATCAAGTGCTGGAGTTGCATACATGGACTAAAATTTACTCTTGGGACCTCAACCCTACTTGAAGCTATGTGCTGTAGTACTTGCACCTGAGAGCGAATTGCATCAACCATTTCAGGGATAATGTTAAACTCTAGAGCACCTTGGACAAACAACTGGTTTGGAGTTAGGTTCCTGGCTGATGACAAAGAATGATTGTTCCAGGAATCAATGAAGGAGTTAAGTGCAGCATTTATACGTGGTATGAAAATATAATGAAGACAGTACACATCTACATCATTCATCGGGTCCAACATTTCTTGCTCCTCTAATTCTCTGAACGCATCATAGTAGATAACACCTACACAACGAAACACATCTCGCCAAAGCCTTTCGATTCGTTCATTGTGGGTTGAGGATCCAGTTATTACAGATGAATCAGTGTCATGATGTTCAATCATAAATCTCCACACATCTGTATTTTCACCTCCTAAGTCTGTTCTTACTCGTGTAGGTACTCCAAAGTCGATAACAGCTCCAGTGAATGTTGATAGAACAGTAGAGGCACGGTTATTGTCAACACATTTGAGATAAACAATAGTTCTTGAATATCCATCTATTCCTCCATGTATCACTAGTCTCCATCTAATGAATTTGTGGTGGCCATCAATGTGCCAAATATAATTCGGGCCTTCTGCATGATAGCGTCTTCAACGCACAGTTACACTATGCCGAAGTGCAGTATTGATGGGATCAACACGGTGGATTGATCCTCTCAGGCGAGCACGTGGTACAAAAACACCACGAGAGCAGAGATGCCCAGCCATCAATCTCTCTCCATCATTTGGGTGCTCATGTTTGATAGCTGCAATAAGTGTATCTAGGTCATGATCACTGATGTCACTATACCACAATTCAGGGTTCACATCCTCTTCTTCCAACCTTCTGTATAGGGTAGCTCTACTAACACCCAAGATTTGGGCAATTTTAGTCCAGGTAAAGCGTAGAGTTCGAAGGAATTCCACCTCATCCATATTTACATTAATTCTTGGACAGCCAGGACCTCTGATAGTAACAAAATGAACTATAATATACATATATAATTATATATATATATATATATATATATATATATATATATATATATATATATATAGCATGCTACCATGGCAACCGTTTGATGTGGTTAGGTCTTATATTTTTGTATATAGACCTGTGAATCTTTAATCTATCAGCATACAATATATTGTATATAGTACACTTACAGTTCTTATATAAAACAATATAAAACCTTGGTTTAGTGTCCTCGGATGTGATATAGCCCTCGCAGGCTTGGGCTATATCACATCCTTGGACACTAAACCTCGGGTCTATATTTTTGTATATAAGACCTGTAAGTGTACTATATATATTACATATATATATATATATATATATATATATATATATATATTATTATAATCATATATATATACTGTAATTATTAATATTATACCTACCTGTCATCTTCTTCAGAGAAATGTGTTCTCAGAACATCTCTAACCCCCTCTGTTATAGCTCTCCCCAAATCTGATACCGGTATTGTCCCTCGAGCCATGATAATATATAGTAGTAGGAGGAGTTAAATAAATTTAGTGAAGTAGGTTACAAAGGGGTTAAATAATCCGGTTTTGCTAAATAACTGCAGCAAACTAGCTTGCAGCGGTTATTTAGCAGTTATTTGCAGTAAGTAGTTGTATTTGAAGCGGTTAGCAAATAACCAGTTATTTAGTAAGTTGTTGAGGTGGTTATTTAGTAAATAACCGCTGTGGATAAAGTGCCTCGTTTTTAAAAGATTTTGAGACAAACGGCGCCCCATAGAAACTGAATTACAATGCCAGGCTATGATGCTAAATTTGTTGGAGAACTACAGAAAAGACATGAATGTACAATATGTAAGAAGGCGATGAAGTTGCCACGTCAAACTGAGTGTGGACATCTTTTCTGTAAAGATTGTCTCGAACCTTTATTCACATCTATCAATCCACTCTGTCCAATTGATAAAGAAAGAATATCGAGAGAAGAAGTAAGTTATGACGATGCATAGGATGGGCTTACTGCTGGAATGGGGGAGGAGTAGGATATGAAGGAAGAGGGGTGATACGTTTATCATGATACTAGCGATAAATATCCAATGTACTGCCTTTTTTCACTTTTAACTTCTGCCTATGAGTGAAGTTTAGAATCCATAAATGCCACAGCAACTGAACCACAGCAAATTACCTTAGCCATGAAATGTTAAGGTTTTAAGAAATGTTCACGAGACCCTAACAGGTAGCTGGCCGTAGGTTCGGTGGACTACACCCTTGTTAATGTGGCATATATTAATTATGGAACCTAAACTTCAAATATACCAACTTCTGTAATGTTATAGATATTCATTACCATGTTGTAATATATAATAGAGTAATTTTATTGAGCCTTAATAACACGGTAGAGGTTAGGCTATTTGGTTTTGTTTTTTGTATACTGCTGAAGAAGACCTTCGGGTCGAAACGTTCAGTTTTTATTAATAATAATTTTATTATTGTTATTGATAATTAAAAAAACTCTACCGTGTTATTAAGGCTCAATAAAATTACTCTATTATATACCAACTTCTGTACACACAGGGCTTGCGCAAGACCAAATCTTCCAGTTTTTATATTGCTACAAGCATGCAGTGTTTTCCCCAAAAAGTGGTACCATGGTGCTCCCCCATCCTTTAATTTTAAGCTGGAAATCACTGTTTAACAACACTGATGGAACATTATTGAGCAAGCGTCATGTACCACTAACTGATGCACTCCTCCACCCTTAATATTTATCCTAGGCCAAACACTGCTGCTACAAGTATTCATGTATGTGATAATATTGGAGCTATGATATATTGATAATCCAGAAACTATAATGATATGATATATTATCATGGCAGAAATATCACGATACTACAATATCATCATAATACTGGCCAACTGTAGTAATATATAACTGTTCCTTGATCTTTGTGCTAAAAAACAATATGAAGGCTTCCTTCCTCTAAATTCACTTTCACTGAATTCCACACTTGTAACAATCACAGAATGACCATCGGTAAATTCACTTTGCTAAAACAACTACCAGTATGGCCTCTATCTAACATGGCCTAAGAATACTTACTATTCGTTTATTGATACACTGCTGTTGTAAATCATACCGGTATTTCCATGGGCAGAACAAAGTTATTTTTCAAGATAGTGATGGCCAGAGACATTTTTTCAACTGACTATTTTGCAATGAAGTTTCAGAATTAAAGAAAATTCCCTTTTAAAATTTGTATACGAACTCTTTTATTGTCAATTTGTCAGTATATAGTAAACTGTCCCCACATCAAACAGTTCTCTTACAAACTCAAAGTACTTAACTATTGATTGAAGAATTCTTTGTGTTCTAATCATATTACTCCGAAAGTGTGAAATATTTATGCCCAGGTGTTGAGTTAGACAATAATGGCGACTTTTAGTTACAGTTATACTATGACTAGTTTCTCAAATGTTTAGTTCAGTTGTAGTTTAATTAACTAAGGGCTTACTAAAAGGATTTTCTAAAAGTGCCCAATTTAGTTATTGCAGTAGACCAGTTATAGTTTCATTAACTAAAAGACAAAATGCCTTACTAAAAAGGGTTTTAGTTATAAAAGAAACTTATTATTTTTATGGTGTTAACTACTACAACTAAAATGTACATTAATTATCAAGTTGACAAAAATTAATTAATGATATACTATATACATGCATACTATACTGAATAAATTATAATCTTATAAGTTCTACTATAATTCATTACTGAGCAGCAGTACCTTATATTAATTAATTGTGCTTTTGTCATCTCTAATTGTTTCTTTGTTAAAATTGTATTACTGATTTGATGATAGCACAAATATTAGTTCAAAGTTGTTAAGTGAAATCACTTCCTGTGTGAGATCACTTCCTCTCTTTCCAGACATTTCCAGATAATGCTTGTAATAGAGAAATACTTCAATTACCTGTGTATTGCTCAAATAACAAGCATGGCTGTCAATGGATAGGAGAATTACACAAACTAGAAGTAAGTTATTCACGTTCACTATGACTTTAGAAAAATGTTCATAACTGAAAGGACCAATAATCTTTTTACCTGTACCTTTTCGTATAATTATCCTTCCAGTTCCTTTTTGTGTATGTCACATTTCAGTTCATCACTTCATTATTGAGTTACAGTATAATCATGTATTAACCTTATGACATTAAACTAAAACAATGAGCTGTCAGCACTTAGCACTCAGCACTTAGTTAATCTTATTCATTATATATATCTGTAGTCTCATGTGGATGAATGTATGTATTGTCAAATACGATGTACTCAATGTGGCCGTTATGTTCCATGCGGAAACTATCAGGTACACTTGGCTTCAGAGTGTCCTATGAGACCGGCTGTTTGCCAACACTGTGGAAACAGAGTTCCTAATGATCAACTAGAAGTAAGTGTTTATAGTTAGGCTCTCACTCCCCCTCTCCCTCCTTCTCACCTCCCCCTCTCCCTCTCCTTCTCCCTTTCCTTCTCCCTCTCCCTCTCCCTCCTGAATGGTATTATTAATTCCCTTTCTTACATATAGGCTCATATTAAGAAGGTGTGTCCTGCATCACTACACCATTGTCCAAATCAGTGTGATAGTAATAAGCAATTTCGGTTAGCTGAGGTAAGCTACTATATCATATCAACACGAGATGTTATCTATAAACTGAATTGTGCTTATACATTAAAAACTGCCATTGTGCAGATATATAGATGTAAACAAGTCATACATATTGTGGATATACATACATTTATGTACACTAACAGCATTGTTGATTGAACAAAGTGTTCACTCATGCTTCCTTGCTAGCATCATGCTTTATTGCTATCTCCTTTGCTCAAAAGCAGTTAACGTGTATGTATCATACACACACACACACATCATTGGCCCAAAGAAGTTCCTTATTTACTAGTACACTACTCTAATTTAATTGGCTCTTTTCAATGATTCACACACTAACAATTGTTCAGTCAAGTTGGCCCATGCTTCATAAACAGTTGTTTGTTCACCTACAGAGGGTATTGTTACTGTAGCTATGTTACTCTAGATACAATAGGCAGAAAATAGGATTGGGCCAAAATGCCATAATGTCATGCTTGAGTGATGATAACATACATGTTCAAATAACAATCTAATAATACAATATTTTTCCATAATTTCTTGTATGAACAAGTAACTTCAAAGACTCTGTTATGAAGCCTCCATAATGTATTCTCATCTGTCCTACAGCTCAATGAACATCTTTCAGTAAAGGGTGGTGACTGTCCACTACATGTCATACCATGTCCTTTTAATAAACTAGGATGCTCATATGAGGTACGTACTCAAATTGAATGTCACAGAAATAAATGAATGGATGTTTAAAACTTATTTTAGGCAAAAAGACAAGATATGGGAACACATCTTGATGAACGAAAGGTTTACCACACACAGTTAATGGTAGATGAAATGGTCGAATGTATAGATAAAACAAACACACTTTCCCAAGACTTTGATCGCCTTCATCAAAAACTATCTGATGTTGAAACTAGGACTACTACAACAGAAAGAAAGCAACTCATTTTGGATAGCAAGTGTGGATTACAGGAAGATCAGAGACAAAGAATGAGTAACAAGTAAGTCATTTATGTGAAAATATTTATGCAGTAGGAAATAAGTATACATGTAATCATATAAATGAAGGCTACGCGTGAGGTCAGATATTTTGATCTGTTTACACCACTCTCCATATACTTTGTGTAATCTGAGCAACCCAGAATTATTTACTACTGAACAGAACTCAATAATTACAATAATCCAAGAATAACAATCTACATAATAATGAACCATCTATATACATATATATATAGAGCATGGAAGGTTCTAGAAGGAAAAACATGTGCAAAGGTTACAGGTGCATGACAGAGCAGTTAAGGTGTGGTGTGAAAGGACTAGACCATAAACAAATATACACAAATGAGAATCTTAAATAAACAACTGAACCAATAACAAATAATTACATGCTGACTAAAATGATTATCAAATATTACAATGTTACATGTACTACACTTTGTATGCACTTCATTTATCAGACATTCACTAGAGACAGGCACATTATGCTTTTATTATAGGCCTATTATGCTATGCTGTTTTATTTCAATTATGCTTCCACTTGGGGTACCTGTTATGCTCTCATTATGCTCAAAATTCATAAATCCTAAAAATTCTGATAATATTACAATCATTTCACCACACTAAATTGTAACATAGCTAACTGATGCTTGTATATACATGTAGTCTTCAAGTGATTACATGTAGCTAACTGATGCTTGTATATACATGTAGTCTTCAAGTGAATTTAGTTGTTGCTCAAAACAATTGCTTAGTACGCAAAAAAAAAAACATGTTGAATTGCAATTATGTGACCCCATGACCTTTGTTTAAAGGTATTTTGACCACAAAGTTTACATTCCACATCCTATTATGCTGGCATGGCATAATGCCATTATGGGCATAATGCTTCTAACCCATTATGGGCATAATGCTTCTAACCATTATGGGCATAATGCCATTATGGGCATAATGCTTCTAACCCATTATGGGCATAATGCTTCTAACCCATTATGGGCATAATGCTTCTAACCTATTATGGGCATAATGCTTCTAACCTATTATGGGCATAATGCCATTATGGGCATAATGCTTCTAACCCATTATGGGCATAATGCTTCTAACCCATTATGGGCATAATGCTTCTAACCTATTATGGGCATAATGCTTCTAACCTATTATGGGCATAATGCTTCTAACCTATTATGGGCATAATGCCATTATGGGCATAATGCTTCTAACCCATTATGGGCATAATGCTTCTAACCCATTATGGGCATAATGCTTCTAACCTATTATGGGCATAATGCTTCTAACCTATTATGGGCATAATGCTTCTAACCTATTATGGGCATAATGCCATTATGGGCATAATGCTTCTAACCCATTATGGGCATAATGCTTCTAACCTATTATGGGCATAATGCTTCTAACCTATTATGGGCATAATGCTTCTAACCTATTATGGGCATAATGCCATTATGGGCATAATGCTTCTAACTCATTATGCATAATGTGCTTGTCCCTAACATTCACTGAACAATGACTGGGTGTTTTCACAGTCCACACCAATGGCTACTGCACTGATTGATGTCATTTTAGATTATACGCTGATGTTGTTGGATTTCAAAACCAAATTCAGGGGCATAGCTCACTTAATCATAGTTACTTAAACATATTCATAGTCCAATAATTGCTGAGTGAATGTATTTTTTACACATATTCATAGTTGATTAATTGCTGAGTTGTGTGAAATGTTTTAATGCTGCAATTACAATCCTTTTTTATGTGCTTGTCTAGATTCAACAGCCAGATCTCGTCTCTTGAGTTTGCTTTGGAAGATCTCAGAAAAGGACCTCTAAATTCATCATATTCGATGTCAAGTTATCATAACAACCCTCTGACATCGGTACAAGGTGCTGCGGCATATAGCTCTGCTCTAAGCCAGCGAGTCGATCATTTATACTCCAAAGTGAATGAAGTAGATCATACTGTTAGTAGATGTCTTAATTATAGTCTGGATTTTGATGTGCGATTACAACTCATAGAGAGAGCCACTTATGATGGTACATTATTGTGGAAAATTGATAACTACTCACAGAGAAGGAAAGAAGCAATCGATGGTACGACTTTATCTCTTTATTCCACTCCATTTTACACAAGTAAACAGGGATACAAGATGTGTGCCCGAGTTTACTTGAATGGAGATGGAATGGGGAAGGAAAAATATTTGAGTTTCTTCTTTGTGATAATGAGGGGACCTAATGACTCTCTCCTACCGTGGCCATTTCAACAGAAAGTTACACTACTTCTTATTAATCAGAATGGCGGTAAAAACATCGTTGATCAGTTCAGACCAGACACTTACAGCAGCTCATTTCAGCAACCTATTGAAAGAGAAATGAATATAGCCTCTGGTTGTCCTACATTTTGTCTATTGAGTCAACTACAAAAGGGATTCATTAAAGATGACTGTTTGTACTTAGGAGTTATTGTTGATACTGCTGGAATACCAGTCCCTGTTAGATTATGACAATTCAGTTTTTAATAATAAACTTGGTTGAATTTATTATTTTAATTTTTTAAATTTTGTGTATGTTGAAAAAAATTAATATCTATTGTCTCCTTCTTTTTGACGGTGGTGTGGTCCAGAGGGTCATCAATTGTTTAGCATGATAACAGCCCGATCCGTTGCTTGCAATAACTGCCACGGCTTGTACAAGCCTCAACCAGTGGTGTGATGGTATTGCGTTAGTCCACAAGAAACAATACAAAGTGTACGTCATTGGAAATATACCGAGCATTGAACAACACACACCATACACGTTAATGAAATGTATATTGTTCTTACGTATGGCTTGCCAACATGCTGGTAGGCCAATAGCATACCCTAATCCACATATAATAGAAGGGTAGTCGAATGTTAATGAAACCACTCCCAAATTGTATATTAGACATATGACTTGAGCAATGAGAATGTATCGTAGGTTACTCTTCCACTTGACACTGAGTTGAACATGGTCAGGTACTTTCTCACGATGTAAATAATCAGATCCATCGCTTCCTTTAGGTCTCTTACCAGCACGAGAAGCCATGAGGGGTTAACCCCCTTAAAAAAATAATAATTATATCTATAGGGTCTGCAAATTATCTGACCTTTCTGTGAACAGCCATGGAGATCTTTCCACCATCAGAAGCAATCCTCCAACCTATGAAGCACAAACAAAAGACTCTATTTGGTCCAGGACCTTCTAATTGCTATCCAAGAGTTTTGGAAGCAGTATCTCAACAGACCTATGGTATTATGATTCCTGACATGAAACGTGTCCTTGCTGATATACAGGAGGGCCTCAGATACGTGTTTCAGACAAAGAATGTCTTGACTTATGCTGTAGGGGGATCAGGTATGAGTGGAATGGAGGCTGCATTTGTTAATATGGTGGAGCCAGGTGATAAAGTTTTGATACTGGCGAATGGTCAATGGGGACAAAGAGCTGAAGATGTAACAGAGAGATGCAGTGAGTGAAGACAGAATCATTACAATTTTGATTATCGTTACGCTAAATTTTTCAGGAGGTGTGGCTGTGACTCTTAAACATGAACCCGGTGTTCCATTCACATTTGACGAAATTGAGAAGGTGTATAAATATTCTATAATACTGTATGTGGTATTGCATTATCAGTTCACTGCAAAATGAGTAAAGGAAAACCATAGGAATAGGTGGTCACTGACTAACGTACACAATAAAATGAGTTGCTCTTTAACTAGCAATATTCTATACACGTGCTGTCTGCATTGTTAGTCAGTTTGCAGCTCTGATGCCATTACCTCATTTTGCAGAATGGGTCTGCTGCAACTTATGAAATGCATGTATATGAGTTATTGGTAGCATACTATAGCAGTTAATTTGCTGCAAATCCTGTGTGCTGTAGATAGATAAGACCTGACTCACTGAGTTGTCTGTACCACATAATATCATGAGTAGTAGCAATATTAAAAATGTTTTTTTTTTGCATTACTAGTAGCAGTACAGCAAATCTTGTGTGTTGTAGATAGATTAGACCACTCACTGAGTTGTCTGCACCACATAATATCATGAGTAGTAGCAATATTAAAAATGTTTTTTTTTTGCATTACTAGTAGCAGTACAGCAAATCTTGTGTGTTGTAGATAGATTAGACCACTCACTGAGTGTCTGCACCAAAATGAGTATTAGCATTATTAAATGTTTTCCATTACTAATAGCAATACAGCAAATCTGGTGTGCTGTCTATACACCCTCGCTTAATATAAAGAATGGTTCTGGCATGCAAAATGTAAACATAACTATTATATAAAATACACATACTAGGGTCTTAAAGAGCACCGCCCACACTTGCTATTCGTAGCACAAGGGGAATCATCCACTGGAGTTGCTCAACCAGTTGAAAATATTGGACAGTTGTGTCACAAGTGAGGCAGCATCTAATATTTAAATAAATTTATTATGAAGAACCTCTCAATAAGGTACGATTGTTTGGCGATTGTTGATACTGTAGCCTCACTTGGAGGTATACCTTTCTTCATGGACAAATGGGGTATGATAAAATAATATAACATGCAATATATGACTGTCTGTATAAATTAATATTTCAGAGGTGGACATAGTGTATAGTGCAACTCAAAAAGTGTTGAGTTGTCCTGCTGGGGTTGCACCAATTTCCTTTTCAGAGCGTGCTCGGTACATAAGAATCGTAGTATTCATTTAATTATTGTGTTGTATTTCAGTACCAAAATAGCAAATCGCAAGACCAAAATTCCGAGCTTCTATTTCGATGTTAACTTGTCTGCAAAACATTGGGGACTCAATGGACCCCACATGTATGTGAGTTATGTAGTAAATAAGTATGTTGTTATTATTATTATTATTATTACTCAATACAGATATCACCATACTCCTCCTATCAATACACTGTTTGGATTACGTGAAACACTCACCATCATAGCACAAGAGGTAGCACAATATTTAATTTTAAAAATATTTATGTGGAGGTTTGATTGGTCAAACTGGAAAGTTAATAGGTGAATAGTTGTAGTGTTGTACCTATACTGGTTTAGGTAAATATAGGTATAGGTAAGTAGTATAGGGAAGATATTGATACTTTACAGACCAAGTTTTGAAACATAGTACTATTTTACTGTAGGAAAAGATTGATATAACACTATTTGTTGAGCTATTTCCATCTATTCTAGTAGTTTGTGAGTTTTATTTGCCAACAGAAATGGTTATATAGAGCAGTGATAACAATTAGTGATGCACATGAACATATACTAGAAAAAGGTGTAAACACATGTATAGGTATAGGTACAGGTACAGGTACAGGTATAGGGATAGGGATAGGGATAGGTATAGGTACAGGTACAGGTATAGGTATAGCTATAGCTATAGCTATAGGTACAGGTACAGGTACAGGTATAGGTATAGGTACAGATATAGGTACAGGTATAGGTACAGGTATAGGTACAGGTACAGGTATAGGTATAGGTATAGGTAAAGGTACAGGTACAGCCTGTACCTATACCTTTACCTATACCTATACCTACCTGTACCTGTACCTATACAGGTACAGGTACAGGTATAGGTAAAGGTACAGGTACCTATACCTGTACTGTACCTGTACTTGTACCTGTACCGTACAGGTACAAGTACAGATACAGGTACAAGTACAGGTATAGGAATAGGTATAGGTACAGGTACAGGTACAGGTATAGGTAAAGGTACAGGTACAAGTTTAGGTATAGGGATAGGTATAGGTACAGGTACAGGGATAGGTTAGTTGCTTATAATATCTGGTAGTGTAGACAAAACCTAGTATACGTACAACGCTAAGAGTTGTAGTCTGTTTGTGTACAAAATCTCTTGGAATAGTTAATGAGATAGACTGATATTTTCAGGCCACCAAGGGAATTGTAGTAATGTATTTTTACAGGGTCTGCAAGCATCATGGAAAAAACATCGTGAGAATGCTCAACTGTTATGGAAAGGATTGGAAGATATGGGACTTGAAGTTTTTATCAAAGACCCCGTGAGTATTCATGCATCATAAATTATTCAACATGTTGTAGTAGTTAATGTTGGGCTGAAACTTGTTATGAGACTGAACATGCAAGTGTACTGTTCACATTACTGCAGTGGTAGCACACAGCTACTCTTTGTACAATACATGTAACATTTCACTGTTCAATCAGCATAGATTATTTACTGTGTATGGCTTTCTTATCTGGGATGCAGAGTGGTGCAAGAAATTAAGAATAATAAAAAACATTTTCAGTAGAAGATGTAGGAATGTCAAAACCCAAAATGAATGCAAACAAGTTATTAACCTAGGATGGTACTAACGTAGGAGGTTGGGATGGTTCTAACGTAGGAGGTTGGGATGGTACTAACGTAGGAGGTTGGGATGGTACTAACGTAGGAGGTTGGGATGGTTCTAACGTAGGAGGTTGGGATGGTACTAACGTAGGAGGTTGGGATGGTACTAACGTAGGAGGTTGGGATGGTACTAACGTAGGAGGTTGGGATGGTACTAACGTAGGAGGTTGGGATGGTACTAACGTAGGAGGTTGGGATGGTACTAACGTAGGAGGTTGGGATGGTACTAACGTAGGAGGTTGGGATGGTACTAACGTAGGAGGTTGGGATGGTACTAACGTAGGAGGTTGGGATGGTTCTAACGTAGGAGGTATAATTAAAAATTATTAACTGGTAATAAATTGTAATAACTTGTACTATTGTATAAATAATTATTATTTATAGGATTATAGACTTCCTACGATTACTCCTATAAAAGTTCCTGAAGATTTATCTGATCCTTACAGAGTGAATGCTTTTGTCAACACCAAGTGAGATATAAATCTGACCATGAAATCAGTTACTTTGAGAGAATACTTGCGTTTTGGACATGTTGTACAGAAAGTAATAATAATCACTCTTCTGGGATACCAAATTTGATTGGCTTCCTGTACAAAATGGTCAAATAGCGAGTGTTTAGGGTTCGTGCTTCATGCAAGTCAGCACAAAATAATTAGAGTATATATGGTACTACACTAGGTAGCATATAGGCTATCACTGCAAAAATAAATCGTTAAAATAACCATTTTATTGGTTAGTACAGTTGCAAGGAGTAGCATGGGTTTCAATTTAGATTGTCAATTGTCATAGAGGATGTTGTGGCTACATGCATGTATGTTACTATGACATAATCTGTACCAAGTATTGGAAGATATATGTTTTTGTGGGTTTAGAAACCTTTTTGATGACCAGATGCTACAACTATAATTAATACAAAGTATCTGTGGTACCAGATGTATGTATTCTGAACAAACTCTACTAATAACTAAATTAGTTTTTTTTGCAGTGTAGCTAGGGTTTTTATCATAGTATTGTAGTATAGTACCACATAATTAGAGTCTTATTATTTTGTGTGGTTACTGAATACATGAAGTACGAGTCATTTTTAGGTAAGCAAAATTATTTATCATTATTTCCACATCATCAATAGTTTGGATATTGAGATTGCAGGCGGATTACCTCCATTAGTAGGAAAAGTATGTTTGTAGATTACTAGTAATAAAATTATTAATATCACTCTTTCATGAGGTTTGGAGGATTGGTTTAATGGGTTACAACAGCACTCCTGTTAATGTTGAGAAAGCTTTGAATGCTATGAAGATGGGATTACAGCATATTGGCTATACTCCAAAGATAAAAGCTGAGCTATAATACTTCCAAGTGACAGGCTGTGAAATTAGGATTTTTCTTGAAAACACAATTATGAATTGTAAATTATTATTATAGTAGTTCTTTGAAACATCCTGAGATTTCAATGTAAGGAAACTCTAATCATGCAAAACCTTTTGATTACAAAAAGGCAGACGTATCAACTGCTTTATAGTAGTTTTTGCAATAAAAATTTTTCGCAACTAGTGGCTTCACCTTAATCATATATTGATAGCTTTACCTTAACCATATATTGATATGAAATACTTAAATCCAGCACTTCAAACCAGTTTTTTCAAAGCCTGTTTATTGTAAGCACTCAGCAACAGGTTGTGAAATGGACAATAACAGTTGTCAAAATTTTACTTTTCAAAAACAAAAAAATTATCATGAATTGTAAATAATAATAATTATTAATGATTTCAGTCTACAAAACTCTACCGAGAATCAAAACATCACCATTCAGAGATTCATTAGAATAGTCCAGTACTTCAAACCCGAGTTTCAAATAGAATTTAAGGGCTCGTTTATTGTGAGCATTCATCTCCAAATGGACGCCATGTGAGCCTTTAGCTTTCAATATCGAAATAATAGTTTTAATCATATGTGGACCATTTCCTTGTCCCTATAATTAGAATAAGAACTGTAATAAAATGTCCTAAAGACTTCCAAATTTCAGCAGATACCTGTCCTCTTTTCATAATGTCAATATGTAAATGCGAAGGATAGAGTCGTTTCAATGACTCTGGTAAGAATAACTTGGGATTGTGAATTTCAACGAGCATCTCCTGGAATAATTATGTATAATAATTATAATTAAAATTTTAGTTACCATGACAACATTATTTACCTGTTCTGGTGTCATGTGTTCAGTCTGGGTTATAATTGGGTACTTGCCAACAATTTGAGGTAGCCATTTTGTTCGAAATTCATGATAAAACTGACTTGAATCTAAAGCAGCTAAAACATATCCACACACACCTTCATTATCCTCAAGAACAAACGATAGATCACTACTCAGTGTTAGATAAGGTCCAACAAATCTATAAATATAGAGCACCTGAATCTTGCATGACTCTCCCTTAATGTTGTATTATTTGTACTATTCTATAATTATGGGCGGGGTGTTTCATAGGAAACTTTTGTCAGCTTTATAACTTTTGAAGTATACATGTTTAAAGATTTTAACTTGCTTTGTTGGAAAGAGGATTCGCTAAGACAGCCAGTGATGTAAAACTCAAGCTTTGTTAGATAAAGGAAGACTGAAAGAAGCCACTCCTAGCAGATTTCTTACCCTTTTTGATAGCTTCTAGTGTGGTAGAGAAAATATTAGTGAGTGTTCGTTATTGCCACTTCGGAGGAGTGTATACACGCCAAGTATGGAAGTCCAGGAGTTTCCGGTTCTTGAGGTACAGCGGGGTCACACACACACACACAGACATTTTTCCAAACCATTTACAGTAACCCTCCCGAAGGGGGAGGGTCAATTAACACAATAATACACTATGTATAATGATGTCACTACCCAGTGCAGCATGTGTGTGAGGCTTAAGTGATCAGTCAGTATGTCTGTCTGTCACGAAGAACAATTTCAGAAAAGAGCTTTGTTAAACATTTTCTAAACACATAAAACTGCTGAAAATAGTCATATAAGAGCGTATGCATACCTTGCAGAAGCTAATACAGTTCACAGTATCTACGATTCCTGTGCTTTCTTATCTATTATCAGTTTATAAAATCTACAAGTTCATTACCAGTGCATGTTCATCTAGCACATTATCAATTGTGATAAATTATATCACATGATGTGTTTGCGCAGTATACTTACTTTGTGACATCACAAAGTAAGTATACCGATCATGTGCATGACATGTTACTTTACACACAGTACTTCAATGTTCAACGCTTTCCTCTTTTAATTTATCCATTCATGAAATATCAATTGCGATTATATCAAAACATTGTATGTCAAAATATTGTGCCTACACACGAGTTACTGTCATCCATGAACTCTCTATTCATGAAATTTGAATGTCTTGAAAACAGTTCTCGATATATTGTTTGAGAATGAACATACCTGTCTCCAAGAACATCTGGATAATTTGGAAAAAGAGAGACAGCATCCTTTCCTTCTGATCCAGTCTCCAAACACGTCTGATACAGCAACTCCTATTATAAACGACTACATAATTAAACTATTAAATTTGATGATTACATTACACATACCTTGTCGTCAGGTCGATAAGGTCTAATTACATAAGACTTGGACAAAGGAATGGGCGGAGCTTTACATCTATGATGTAACTTGCTTGCCGAGTGAACTTGAGGAAGTTGTCTCTACAGAAATAATAGAAATGATTATCGTATCAAATCTAAATGAGAGCTCTAACTATATATTTCATAGCAGGTAGCACTTGTACTCTCAACTGGCTTATTGTTTATTAGGTGACCGACAGAGTTCAATTGAAAGCATTTGACCTTCAAAGTCTTCTTCAGATATTAGACCTGAACTTGATAATCACATACAAATAAATTTACTTACGAGTATTGAAAATACGCCCGCGTAGAGTATATAAGAACTTTTAACATGGCGGAGTATAAAAAGAACGACAGTGAAGATGACAGCTTGTGAGGGATATCGACTAGTATACTGAGCAATAAAACTGATACAATTATCCTCATGTCATCATGGCATTAATTTTAATAATAAAGCAATGAAAAACAGGATTCAGTCAGAAGGGTACAGATTCATACGATCGAACAAGTACATGTAAGGCTGTCTGTCACTAGATAAAACATCTCGCAATCACATATTTAAATCAAGTATTTAAATCAAGTATTGCCACATTGAAACGTGTTCCAATATGAATGTGAAATATCGTCATTATCCCGATTAAGTTATTTATCTTGATATTAATATTTTTGCAGTGTCCAGTATATCAGTCAAGCTATATATAGGTGTGTATGCACATCTCATACATGACCATAATGGGCATGTATTACATGCCTAATATGGTAAACAACCTGGGCATTCCTTTGTGGTTGGATATTATCACCCAGAATTAATGATTATCATTGCACAACAGTAATATTGTATCCTAATAGCCACTACTTAGTTTTAAAAAACCACCATTGTTTATAATCTCAGGAGCTTATGAGCAATAAAGCCACAAAACAGCATCCAACCATATAGAACCAGGTAGCTGATTAATTTCATTTGTTTCGGATCATTTATAAATACTTAAATAGCAAAACAATTAGAAAATCTGGTAACTCCTGGAGTATCGCAGTTGGACACTACTTCATGGGTTTGTCGATCATCAGTTCCTGGAATAAGATACGCCAGAAAAGATTGAGGTTGTAAAAATTATTTATGTATTTTCCCGACCCAGAAGAAAAATTATGTAATTATAATGAGTTAAGATTTCTGATATTTCATGAGGAAAGATTTATACAAAAAGTATTTATTACCTGAGCCTTAAATACATTAATATAATGATATTCATTGATGCCAGATAATGAATAATTAATGATTTATTACACAAAAGAAAGTTATAATTATTATACAGAAATAAAGAAGTGAGATTTGTGAAATCGAACATGACGATTGAGTCCAACATAGAGGATGTGTCCAAATCTTGATCTCTCAAATTACCTGATTGCTAATGATGGCCCAGACTTAAAAAGAACCCCCTGAATGTGCTTTAATTAGAGTAGGTTAAAAAAAGGTATCCGATTCATACATTGGGAAACATTTACATTTGTTGTTTAAAGCATGCTAATTGTAATTAACAGCAACGATAAAATGGTGGAAGGTAGATATAAACAGGGGACAAAGAAGTGAGAAGAGCGACCCGATATATAAATAAAAGGAGAGAGAGTTGGAGAAAAAGAAAGGAAAAGGTCATTGAATGACATGTAGGTTATATACCCTGCCCTAATTTACTATATACATGTATATAGTATGATGGTGACATCATCCCTTTGATGTGGTGAGTCCTATATATATATATATATATATATTGTATATAGACCTTCCTAGACCTTCCATGTGCACACTATAGTCACCATCATACAATATATTGTACATAGTATGCTAATAGGTCCTATATACTGAATATAGGACCCTTGTTTTGTGTCCTCGGATGTGATATAGCCCTCATAGGCTCGAGCTATATCTCATCTTCGGACACAAACTCAGGTCCTATATTTTGTATATAGGACCTATTAGCATACTATATATATTACATATAACTAATAACTCACCAGCATTTCAGCTACTATCCCTCCCATTTTAGCATGAGGCTTGTGTTTAGGTCCGACTTCATCACCACCAGCCTCTGTGATAAAGACAATAATTATGCTTTTATTAATATAGGCTCGTGTTGCCTGCCTGTGATTAATGTTTACAAGGGTAAATGTATATACATGTTAATCAAGTAACATTGTGTACTAACCTAGCCATGATATATATGAATCAAGTAACATTGTGTACTAACCTAGCCATGATATATACGAATCAAGTAACATTGTGTACTAACCTAGCCATGATATATATGAATCAAGCAACATTGTGTACTAACCTAGCCATGATATATATGAATCAAGTAACATTGTGTACTAACCTAGCCATGATATATATGAATCAAGCAACATTGTGTACTAACCTAGCCATGATATATACGAATCAAGTAACATTGTGTACTAACCTAGCCATGATATATATGAATCAAGTAACATTGTGTACTAACCTAGCCATGATATATATGAATCAAGTAACATTGTGTACTAACCTAGCCATGATATATATGAATCAAGTAACATTGTGTACTAACCTAGCCATGATATATATGAATCAAGTAACATTGTGTACTAACCTAGCCATGATATATATGAATCAAGTAACATTGTGTACTAACCTAGCCATGATATATATGAATCAAGTAACATTGTGTACTAACCTAGCCATGATATATATGAATCAAGTAACATTGTGTACTAACCTAGCCATGATATATATGAATCAAGTAACATTGTGTACTAACCTAGCCATGATATATATGAATCAAGTAACATTGTGTACTAACCTAGCCATGATATATATGAATCAAGTAACATTGTGTACTAACCTAGCCATGATATATATGAATCAAGTAACATTGTGTACTAACCTAGCCATGATATATATGAATCAAGTAACATTGTGTACTAACCTAGCCATGATATATACGAATCAAGTAACATTGTGTACTAACCTAGCCATGATATATACGAATCAAGTAACATTGTGTACTAACCTAGCCATGATATATATGAATCAAGTAACATTGTGTACTAACCTAGCCATGATATATATGAATCAAGTAACATTGTGTACTAACCTAGCCATGATATATATGAATCAAGTAACATTGTGTACTAACCTAGCCATGATAACATGGTGTACTAACCTAGCCATGATATATATGAATCAAGTAACATTGTGTACTAACCTAGCCATGATATATATGAATCAAGTAACATTGTGTACTAACCTAGCCATGATATATATGAATCAAGCAACATTGTGTACTAACCTAGCCTTGATAACATGGTGTACTAACCTAGCCATGATATATATGAATCAAGTAACATTGTGTACTAACCTAGCCATGATATATATGAATCAAGTAACATTGTATACTAACCTAGCCATGATATATATGAATCAAGTAACATTGTGTACTAACCTAGCCATGATATATATGAATCAAGTAACATTGTGTACTAACCTAGCCATGATATATACGAATCAAGTAACATTGTTGTCTCTCTGGCATCTGACATATATTGATACAAGTCATAAAGTAAAGGTCTGTTGGGTATTTCAGTTAAGTGATTAAAACAGTGATTAACTTCTTCGCACAGCGTATGGAAGTTACTGGCTCTATCAAGCCATACCATGACCTGTATATAATGTAATAATAAAAATAAAATAAAATAAATATTTATCATTAGATTTTTAAGTCTGTACAGGCTAATAGAGTGGTGATCAAATTCTACTTGCATTTAGCACTGTTACCCAGTGTATATATATACTTAATTCTGTCTCAGTAGCCTACATATGAGATGTGGTTATTCGCTAACCAATTGTGGTACACAATACCAAAATAACAAGAGAAAGCTTCGCTTGAATAACACAGCATCAATCTGTCACATAATTATAGAAAGAGTGCTTCCAATGATATGTAAACTTAGCCACAAAGAGCTTAGAAAATATTAAAGCAGCCACTCTAGCTTAGAAAGATAACAATCAGCCACAATGGCTTAGAAAAATAACAATCAGCCACAATGGCTTAGAAAAATAACAATCAGCCACCATGACTTAGAAAATAAGCAGTCACAATGGCTTAGAAAATTCAAAGTAAAAATGGAACACTGAATGCCCAGTTTTGAGAATCAGGAATGGTGGGTAAAGAGATCTTTGATGGCTACCCAACTCTCTTCACTCATCCAGTGTCCATATAACAATGTAACTGACCTATCTAATAAGACAATTTCACAAGACAGCAACCATTTAAAGGTGAGCAAATTTTAATGCTACAATAGCCCAATTTCATGTAAGAGCTCAAAAATGCAATTAGCGGTAATTGCACGTGACGTCACGACTGGGTGCTGTGGTTGCCAGCAAAAATACATTGACTTCTATGGAAACAGGGTGGCAACTAAGATAAAAAGTCTTATCGCTTGCATCTATACGGTACTATTCTAAATTAACGAATTGCAACTAAAACTAGAATCTTCAGAGAACGTGTCAAAGTTTGTTCGAAGTCGAAAGTACGAGTAGTTCTAGAGATACAGGAGCCAATGACCGGTCATAAGTGTTGTGTGTGTGGAAATACCAAAGCGAAGGAACCTGGGTTGTCCTTTCATCGAATTCCCAAGGAACCAAGCAGAAGAGCTGTCTGGCTGCAAGTGTTTATGTTGACTGAAGAAGACATGAAGCCTAGCACCCGTGTGTGTTCTCGTCATGCGTCCTTTCGACTTCGAACAAACTTTGACACGTTCTCTGAAGATTCTAGTTTTAGTTGCAATTCGTTAATTTAGAATAGTACCGTATAGATGCAAGCGATAAGACTTTTTATCTTAGTTGCCACCCTGTTTCCATAGAAGTCAATGTATTTTTGCTGGCAACCACAGCACCCAGTCGTGACGTCACGTGCAATTATTTATCGCCGATAAATTCCATTCCTTCTGTGCAATTGGACTATTATCTAACTTCTCTAATTTTAAAGCTCTACAGTATATGTATAAACATTATAGCACTAACTTCTGACATCTGATCACCATGTGACAATTCATCTTCATCATGTGACTCATCTGATACTTCTTCTCCATCACTACGTTCTACTACAGGTCTTACTTTTCCAGGTTTCTCTCCTTCATCACTACTGGAACTGTTGCCAGAGTGTCTCTTTAACAAGTGATACCCAGGAGCATTCTGCTTGAGCCAACAAAATTCTTCAAGTAATAACTGTCCTTTGTCACCATGAACATGAGGTAAATAGAAATAGTCTACTAATATATGAAGATCTTCCAAATTAAAGGAATTGTTTTTAACAGAAGAATCAAACAGCTGGTTCTCTCCATTTACGCCTCCCTCTGGTGTGGTATCCATGTCAGAACTACCAGTAGATGAGGCTCTCTCCTTACCATCCTCATCCTCTTCTGTTAACATGCCACTACCAGTTTCACTCTTATCATCAATCTGATCCATGTCCGTTGCCCTGGAAACAGACTTGCTACTTTTGGCAGGAAGATAATCTTCACATTTCCTTTTATCACTTTGAAATTCAGCCATCCATTCAATCAAAGCAACATTTAATGCATCTTTTGGATTATAAAAATTCACAATTTCCATTCCATCGTTACGAGGACCACATCTACTCCACTGTGCCAAAGTATGGATAGCAACATAATTAGCTCCATATTCACAATTAGGGTTCGTTAAGACTCCATTTAGTTTGGGAATCAGACTTGTTGAGCGTCCTTCGTATGGGCCTAGAAATAAACGTCGTTGATCATAGTCATTTGCATGTAAATTGTCCCAGATGACAGGAGGTCGACACAACACTTCTGATAACTCCTCAATTGAAGTAAGAGATATATTTCTAGAAATGACTTTGGGACCTGTTGAGAATGAAATCAATAACTAATTAAAAA